>JAJPUD010008075.1:58421-69630 GCA_023553655.1 Myrmecobius fasciatus | reverse complement strand
AAGGAAGGAAGGAAGGAAGGAAGGAAGGAAGGAAGGAAGGAAGGAAGGAAGGAAGGAAGGAAGGAAGGAAGGAAGAAAGAAAATAATTACTCTAAGATATTGTTTTGTGTGTGGGTATGTCTTTGGGGAGGGATTAAAGGAAGAAGCTGAAGGATTAAGATGAGGAGGGGAGGGAGAAGAAGAGAGAGAGGGAGGGAGAGAGAGAAAGAAAGGGGAGGAGAGGGAGGGAGGGAGGGAAAAAGAAAAGGAGGAAGGAAAGAAGAGAGAGAGGGAGGGAAAGAAAGGGAAGGGGGGAGGGAGAGAGAAAAGTGATTTAGCACTTTGTCTGATAGGCCAAAATGGATAATATTAAATGTTTAACCTTCAGTTTCTTGTTGCATTTAAGTTTTTATATAATTTCACTCGTTTGATCTAAAACCCAGTAGCCACGAGCTATGCCTGGGCTGACGGATGTTGCTATTTGTAGTGGTATGAAAGAGGAAAGGATTTTTAAGGAAAGAACTTCGGAAAGGGGGTCATTTGGGGTTTTTGTTGAGAAGTATCTTTTCTGTCAAAACAAAATCTAAGAATACATTTTAAAGAGAAAAATAAGGAAGTGGTACAATTAAGCAATTGGCCAAACATACTGCCAAAGAAAATAACGTGTTTGCAAGAAAAATTTTTAATTAGTTGATGCTGATTTGATTATTAAAATTACTAAAATAACTAACTGATATTTTCAGTATTAATTTTTTCTAATAATCCAAAATAGAAGTGTGATCAGAGTAAATAAGAAAATGGGATGCAGCAAAAAGGATAAAAATGATCTTTGGCATCAGGAAAAGTTGTTTGTATTTACACTGGAGGGGGAGAGTTAGGGATACAGGGATGCACGGAGTGAATAAGGAAGAAAATAGGATTGTGAGGGACAACATTAGATATTATGTCTTTCTACCACTGCTTTCTTTCTGAAAAGCCTTCTCTCTCTGCTGGGCCATACAGATGAAATCTGCTCTAATGGTCCCTTAGGTTGGGTACTGTTTGGAGCTCATACAAACACCCTTCCAACACCAATGAAATTAATGGTCCCATTCATTGAGGATGGAAAGAAAAAGGCTGCTTAACATTAAGCATTTCATCATTTTCTGCAGACTGACTTTGTTTTCATTGCAAGGCTAATGAATATATTCAAGCTTCAGGGGAAACCACAACCAACCAAGCAAATGGTAGATAGGAGTCAGAACTACAGCCCCTGCTTGTCTCGGCTCTCAGCGTGGGGTGAACAGTTCACAGTATTTTCATTTTCTGCTTTTAAAAAAATTCTATCTTTCTGCAAATGAAAAATAAATCCCACCTAACTACTTTTGCATCTGTCCTTTGTTTTTCAATTCATTCTCTATTTTTGCCTGTTTATTTGACATTTACAAGGCAGAGTTTTATGGCTTTTTAAAAAAAGATTGTCAATTAATTCTATGAGGAAAAAATTTGCTTTGGGAGGCTGGGGACGCTCTTAGTTTGCATAAATTCTCTCCAATAGGAATATTGTGCCAACTCTTTAGCCACCATGGGTTTAGAAACACTATTGTTACCACGTTATTATTCATGACACCTCAAAACAGGGCGAAAGTAGCCTTAAAATGGGCAGGTCTGGCTCTAGCTCCCAAAGTAGTCACAAAGCTAAAGCCTGCCACCAGCTCACTCCAGCTGTTTGCACAATGCTGGACATCTGGCTGGACACTGAAAAATTCACTCGACTATGCAGACATTTGGAAACATCCGAATAATTTGGCTGATGATGAATTTTAAGCTGGATGTCTAGAATGATGTGAAGTGATTCTTGGGTCAATACCAGAGCTGGGCAGGGCTTCCAAGAATTTTTCTCTGTGTTTAAAATCAGTGCTATATTCCTTGTTTCCTCTACCCCTTGCCTCTTTTGTTTATATTTTACAAAGAGAGCTTGGAAGCCGATGGCAGACAGACAGCAAGGAGGCAGCAGGGATAGCTAAGACCTCAGAGGACATGGAAGAGCTGAGGGACAAGGGCCAAAGAGAGGATGCATAAAGCACAGGCCAGATGAGGTGGGAGAAGGGGACTAGCTCAGGAGGGAACATGGGATGGGGCTTCAGTCTTCTCTGCAGGTGAAAGGGAACAAACAATAAGAGATCATTTCCCAATGTGTGGGGGGCGTATGATGGGCACATGGAATAAAGTTGGAGAACTGGGAAGAGAAAAGGGACAGGATGGTCACTTCAGAGGCCCAGGACATGACCGAGATGCAACCATCGTTAATAGTGATAATGACAATTAAAAGGGCAAATGCTATCAGGGTAAACTGGTGACACTGAGCCAAATGAAAGCTTTTAAAGAAGTAGCAATTTTAAAAAATAAAAGTAAAGAAAAATGCAATCATTTATGTAAACTTCTTCCAATAATGATTATAAGGCTGTGAGCTGAAAAAAGCCTTAGAGTTTACCTGTCCATCTTCCTCATTTTAAAACTCAGATTGCTGAGCCCCAGACATCTTAAGTAATTTGCCCAGGGTCACACAGCCGAAAGTGGAAACATGAACTTGACCACAGTGGCTCTGACCCCACATCAAATTTTGGTTAAGAATTGATTCCCAAAGTAGAAAGGTTTGAACATTTGGTAGGAAATGACCAGGCTATCTTAAAACTCCTAACAGATAGGTCTGATCTCACCCTAGAATTTAGATAACCAATTACAAAAAGTTCAGGGAAAGGATACATAGGATTCTATATCGTAAAATTTGATAGAGAAGTCATCCCAAAAAGAAAAGGTAACTCTCAAGAACAAACTTGTATTGATAAATACATAGGATTCATTTGAATAGGGAGAAAACGATTTGTTTAAAAAGATTAGCTTGGATTCTCTATCAACTTGCAATGCTACTTTTTGTTGCTTCTCAGGACCTTCACTTACCAGTGATTCCTCTAGATGTATAATATGTCACTGAAAGAAATACTGAGAATTCATCCTATCACAGTGCTCTGGGCAGGACAAAACAATAGGAGGACAAATCAATGGGAGAAAAACTCAGAAGCAAAGGGGCAGAATGAAAGGGTCTTCTATCCAGCAAGACCACTGAAGGAAAAGTTGGGCATAAACCCATCCCATACTCAGTGTCACCATGTAGTTTTTTTTTTAAAAGGCATCAAATATAGTAAAGAAAAAAGAAGGCAAGATACCTCAAACAGTATGGCTCAATGAGAGAATGTGACTGAGCCCAACCTGCAGTCCTCCTCATCCTATCCTCTCTAAGGAAGCTAGAGCACTGGATCTTCAGTCTGGAAGACTTGTGTTCAAATTCATCCTCAGACACTTAACCTGTTTTGCAACCTTATACATGTCAATAAATATTTGCCTCTGTTTCCTCATCTGTAAAATGGGGATAATAGCACCTACCTCCTAAGGCTGTTGTGAGTATCAAATGAAATAATAAATGTAAAATGCTTAGCATACTGTTCTGACAGATAGGAGAAGTTGTATAAACTTTAGTTATTATTTTTATATTAAATGGCCAAAAAAGCATAAAATAGAATCAACAAAAAACAACAAGAAAAGAACAGCAAAACCGTAGAGAGGAAAACTGATCACAAAAGAAACTCACAGAAAAACCCAGGAAAAAACTGATAACAAATGAAAAACAATTAAAGGGAGCCAATACAAGGAATATATATTGATGAGGTCAGGGTAGCAATTTCTAGTTTGAAATAAACACATGACATTAAAAATGGCCATTCTCTTTGGCAAAAGGAAGTTTATTAAGGGGAAGAGATTACAGATAAAATAAGAGGTAAAATAGGCAACAGGAGTAGCAAATATGAAAGAGAGTTGGGAGAGCAATAGTGTTACCAAAGAAAGGAATTTGGAAGAATCTATTAAAGGAATATGCCAATGAGGCCTAAGCATTCCATTTATTAGCAAGTTATAACCATAATGAGGTTTACCACATTAACCAAAGTTAGCTATAGTAAGCAGAAAGGGGCCATTAAAGATAAGGCATTATATGAAAAGAGAGAAAGAGAGACAGAGACAGACAGATAAACAACACTTCATAGTAAGCTTAATCCTGAGGAGTACTTAGCAAAGATCTTCATCATGAGCAGATCTCTTATTGGGAAACTATAGCCTTGGGGTTTTCTCAGCAAAACCAGGGAAGTAAAGATGGGAACTCAAAGGGAGGGATCAAGCAGCAAGATGGAATACACCTGGGACACCATGTTCCAAAGATACCCAGAGGTTTGAGGGCTGGACAATGGATACTGATAAAGAATTCCATCTTCACAAACACTTTTTTACAAACATGATACTCTAGGACTTGGTTATATCTGATAATAGCCAGATGAGCTTCTTTCTGACAGTGGAAGAGAATAAGTCCACATCAAATGCTATGTAGAGAAACATGCTGCTGAAAAGGAACAGTAACTACCAAGACACCCTCTGAAATAACTGAACAACTACAAGAATTTCTAGAATAGTTCAGAAAAGAAATTAGAAAGCTATTTTTTAAAATTAAAGATGGCCATTAGAACAAAAAGTAAAGTTCTTAAAGCAGCAATCCAAACAATAAATTAGAATGTGTTCAATAAATAAGAAAGTTCAGTCCAAACAATGGAGAATTAAATAATTACCTGTAAAAGAGAAAATTTGATTTGGAAGTGAAGAAAACATTAGTGAAATAAAAAACTAACAATAATACCAAAATGCAAGACAAGAAGAAAATATAAGATTGCTATAAACCAACTAATTATATAGCTTCTGCATTCTTAAAAAGAAAAGTTAAGCAAATAGTAGGGGAATACAGACAATAAAACTATCTGTAATGGTGAGGGATTTCAATGTGCCTTTTATAAATTTAGATGAGTATCAAAAAAAAATAAATGAGACAAATTAAGGACCTAACTAGAACTCTAGAAAAATTAGAGATTGTAGAATAGTGATTAATGAGTAGGAACAGAAAGGAGATTACATATTCCTCAGTTGTGCATGGTACCTTCAAAAAAATTCACCATATATAAAAAGACTCATAAACAAAAGTATACTAAAATAAATTTACTAAACTAAGGAAATAAGAATTTTATTCAATAAAGGGCATTTGAAGAAATAATATTAATTGTAGAACAAATAATTTAATTCTAAAGAATTGATGGACCAAAAATAAGTTATAGAAACAATAAAAATCATCAGATAAAATAGCAACAAGGAGATAATAACCAAAATTTATGAGATGCAGCTAAATTACCTCTTAGAGAAAATGTATGTCTCTAAAGAGCTTGTTTGCAATAACAAAGTAGGGAAAGAACAAATAAATGAATTGAGCTTGCAATTAAAATAAATGTAGGAAAGCAATAAGTTGAAATCTTTCAACTAAACATTAAAGTAAAATGTCTTAATAACAAAGAAGAGATTAACAAAACTGAAAGCAAAAAAAGGTCTGTTAAATTTATAAATCAAGTAAATTTTTTTTCCTTGCTAGGTGACACAATGAATAGAGAGCTAGACCTGGAGTAAGTTAGACACAAGTTCAAATTCAGCCGGAACTAATTAACTAGCTGCATGATCCTCAGTAAATCACTTAATGGCTAACTATTTCAAGTTTACTCATATGTAAAATGAGAATAACAATAACATCTATCTCCTGGGGTGGTTGTGAGGATAGAACTTTGCTGACTTTAAAGCACTATATGAACTGCAGTTATTATTTTGAAAAAAAAACCTAATTGCTAATAAAGCAAATAAACAGTTAATTAGTTTGATTTTTTTTAAAAATAGAAATAATTGTCCCTTTTGATCTGATTTTTCTTGATCAGCATGACGAAAATAGAAATATGTTTAGAAGAATTGCACATGTTTAACCTACATTAGATTGCTTGCTGTCTGGACACAGGGTGGGGAGAGAGAGAGGGAGAAAAATTTGGAACACAAGGTTTGCAAAGGTGAATGCTGAAAACTATCTTTGCATGTATTTGGAAAAATAAAAATCTTTTTAGAGCTACTAATAATAAAACTTCAATAAATTAAACAAATTAATTTAAACAAAATGGTTTATAACCAAAATTTAAAAGAATACACAACAGTTGATGAGGAAATAAAGGAAATTATCAGTATCCATTTTTGCCCAATCATATGACAACAAAATTGAAATTTTAATAAATTATTCAGATATTTACAAGAAATAATGATAATATGAGATGTTGATTAACATAATAACCCAATATCAGTAAAAGATTGAATAAGTCACAAATTAACATCCAAAGTGCCCAATAAAGAAAAACACAATAGATTTACAAATGAATTCTATCAAATATTCAAAGAAAATTTATTTCCAATATTGACCTTTTTACAAAAAACAAAAAAATAAAGAACTCTTCTAAAATCTTCTCATAATGTAAATATTATGTTGATATCAAGGGACAGACAAATCAGAAAAAAAAAAAACTATAGACTAATATCCCCAATGAACATTATGGAAAAAATATTAAATACAATGTTAGCAAATAGGCTATAACAGCATATGAAAATGATCATATACTATAAGCTATGATAGATGTGAAGAATATAGTTTGTTCAATATGAGAAAAATTGCTCAATTAATCATATTAATAACAAAAATAATAAATACACACTATTACATACCTAGACACTGAAATTGCTTTTGATAAAATCCACCGTATTTCTATTATAAATACTAGAAAGTATCAGAATAACTGGGCTTTTTCATAAAATGCTACATACTATCTAAACCAAAACCAAACACTACATGTAACAGAAAAAGCTAAGGCTCCTTTCCAATAACATGACAAGGATATCCATTATTACCACCATTTAAATTATTACAAAAAATCCTAGTTATAGCAATAAGACAAGAAAAAGAACTTGAGGGAATAAACAATAGCAAACAAAAACAAAATTGCAATTTTGAATAGATATGATACATAGAGAAATTCTAAAGTGTCAACTAAAAATTAAATGAAACAATAAATTCTTCAAAATTGAAGGATATAAAGTAAATCCACATAAACGCATTTCTGTATATTACCAACAAAACTCAAAAGAAAGAGAAATTATATTCAAAATAATTACAAAATGCCAAAAATAACTGAGAACCATATGAATTAAACAACAAAATATTCTTTACACAAATAAAAACAGACCTACATAATTAGAGAAATACTTATTGAGTTGAGGTAGGTTATGTCTTATATAATACAAATGACAACATTAAATTAATTTGCTTATTTAGTCTCATATGAATAAAACTACAAAAGGGCTTTATTTCATATAGGTAAAAAATAAAATTCATGTGGAATCTCAAGAGAAACAATAAAAACCAGTACTTAAGAAAGGAATCTATCAGTCCAAGATATCAAACTATATTATAAAGGAGTAATAAAGTATCATAACAAATGACAAACATAGATGGCTTAAGAGAAACCTAGGAAGACCTTCAAGAACGATGAAATAAGCAGAACCATTAGAATAATGTATACCATAGCAACAATATTATAAAAAAGATATTTGAAAGACATGAGAACTTTGATCAATGAAATGATTAAGTATGACTCTAGAAGACTCTTAATAAAGCACGTTATCTACTCTTTGACAGAGGTACTATGAATTTAAGATACAGAAAAATGCATATATTTTCAGACACATTCATTATAGGAATATGCCTTGCTTGTCTATTCATATTTGTAATAAGAGCTTTGTTTTTTTTCTTTTTCCCCAAGGATAGGGGTAAAAGGAAAAGCAATTACAGGAATGAGATGGCAAAAAATGGAAAAGAGAGGCATCGGGGTATTTTTTAAGGTGTTGTTTTGTTTTTGTTTTTTTTTTTTTTAATGAAGAGCAGAGAATGGAAGGAAGGACAGAAAACAGATAAACAGGATAGCTTTGAAATCTATATAATGAATCATACATATACACATGTATACATGCACATGCATATGTGTATAAACAAATACATATATATGTTTATATATTTTTAATTAAGTTTACATTTTACTTGCAGCTGCAGGTGCAATTTCTTTTTTACTATGTAGATAGCCTATACATTCCACAGATGCAAGAATATAAACTATTTTAGGAAGGATTTCTTATCCAAAAACAATTGCTAGGAAAACTGGAAGGCAGTTTGATAGAATGTAAATTTAATTCCATGTCTTATTCCATACACCAAAAACAAGCTTCAAATAAACAGGTGAAATAAATATAAAATAAAGTATTAGGAGATATATTTTAGAGTTATAAATAAGAGAAAATTCATTACAAGACAAGAAAGATTGTTCTAAAATACAAATGATTTCAAGTATGTAAAAAATTTAAAGCCTTCTCAAAAACAAAAACAGTGCTAGAATTAGAAGAGAAGCTAATAATTGGGGGACATAATTACTTTAAGCAGTTTGGATAAAATTCTGACATCTAAAGTCTGTAACAAATGAATAAGATTAAAAGCCTTCCCCAAGGAATATATAGTCAAACGAAATGTAGTTTTCAAAAGAAGAAATATAATATAATTTCAGTAATGTAAAAATGCTCCAAATTACTAATAATAAGATAAATACAATGTGAAGTAACTATGAAATTTCATGTCACATCCAAATTGTAAAAGCTGAAAAATGATGCAAGTAGAATTAGAGAAGTCATGAGAAGATGAGTTCTAATACACTGTTGGCAGAGCTGTGAAATGTTCCAACAATTCTGGAAATCAATTTGGAACAATTATATGATGTCACTAAACTATTACTTTCAATCCAGTGACTCCACATAACCTTGCATATACCTAAGAAGATAAATGGTAGACAGAAAGGTCCCATATGTAATAGAACTACATCTTTAATTGGGAATAGCTCCTAAAGTCAAATTAAAATGTCAAAATTTCAAATAGTCAAAAACTTTGGGATTAGGATTTCCCTAAAACTTAAGCCATTAAGGTTAAGGTACAAAGATGGTGTGAATATACCCTTGCTACCTCCACTTTCCCATAGATCAATATGGCCCCTTACTATGTACTAGAGCATGTGACTTTGGGAGCATGGAGCAGATTCATATCTCCTATCTCATGTTCATTTGATGGTATGTAATCATCAAATGGAATCCTAGACAGATTTATATGCACCATTTAAATTGTTGTGTTATTTAAATCACTCTCTGGTTTTTCTTACCTTCATTGTACAATTTAATTTGTCTAAGTTGAAAGTGTACATAATATGGTTCTATTGTATACTATTGTAGTCACACAACAGCCTAACAATAAAAATTTGAAAACAAAGCAGGTCTATCAACTAAGTAATGGCTGAACAAATTGGAATGCAACAATGTGACATAATTTTGTTGTACTGAAAGTAATGATGAACATGAAAAATTCCTACAAACATGAAAAAACTTGCATAAATCAATCCACAGTACAGAAAATAGAACCAAGAGAACAATATACAAAATAACTCTGATAATTAAAGCCAAGGCAATACTGAGAGACTTCAGAACTCAAATGAAATGCAATAGTCAGTATTGGCTCTGGATTACTGATGCTGAACAAGCTTCCTTCCATGGGTGGAAATTCCATTAAGGGAATGGAATGTTATATAATCAATCACTCCCAGTCACCATATTGGATAACTCTGTTTGAATATTTTTCTTTTCTTTGATAAGAACAATAACTGAGAGATGGATTAAGATTATTGGGAAATGATTGTGACATAAAAAAACACAATTCAGTAATAATTTTTTTTTAAATAGAAAGGGGGAAAAAGGGGGCGGAGCCAAGATGGCGGAGTGAAAAGGTGACTTTCTGCCTCTCCTCCGATCTTCTCTCAAATCAACAATAAAATAAGCCTCTGAACTGATCTTCAAGTCAAGGAACTCAGAAATATTTGGACACTGCTTTCTGGAGAACTTCATATCAGGTTAGTCGGACTCGGACAGAGAGATAAATAGACCACCCCTGTGTAGGCCGGAAGTGAGGGTGGGACTCAGCTCAGCTCATTGTGGCAGAAATTCCAAACTCCAAACTCCAAATTCCAAACACCTGGAGTTTATCTGAGGCACTGGGGACACTCTGCCCTGATTGGGGGCAGGTGTTCTGGCAGACTTGCCTTGTTTAAGGAGTAATTCGGATTAGTCCTAGCCCCCACCGGCCCAGCACCTTAAGTTAACTCACCGAAGTGCCCCAGGGAAAAAGAGCTTTAGCCGCGGTTTTTCCAAACCTTAAAGAAATATACACACTGTCTAAAAAAAATGAAGAAGCAAAAGAGAGCTCTCACCATAGACAGCTTTTATCAAGTCAAAGAAGCGATGACCCCAGGTCCTCAGGTTCCTTTAGACAAAACACAAGAAGAAGGTATTAAAGACCATCACTGGTCACTTTTTCAAAAGGCCTTTCTGGAAGATTGCATAAAGAACCTCAAAAGAGAGCTGAAGGATAAATGGGAAAATAAACTGAAATCAGTGCAAGAAGGATATGATGCCCTGCAAAAGAGATATGAAAAAGACACCAATGTATTGAAAAATAAAATTAGTGAAGTGGGAAAAGAGTGCAATGAACAAATTGGCCAGTTACAAAAGGAACTAAAAAAGGTAACTGAAGAAAACAACACTTTAAAAATAAGAATTGAACAAATGCAAGTGAATGACTCAATAAGACTTCAAGAATCGGTCAAACAAAAACAAAAAAAAATGAAAAATTAGAAGGAAATATGAAATATCTCCTAGGAAAAACAACTGACTTGGAAAATAGATCTAGGAGAGACAATCTAAGGATTATTGGACTTCCTGAAAGCCATGATGAAAAAAAGAATCTTAACACTATCTTCCAGGAAATCCTGAAAGAAAACTGCCCTGAGATTGTAGAATCAAAAGGCAAAATCACCATTGAAAGAATTCACCCATCACCTCCTGAAAGAGACCCCAAAATTAAAACCCCAAGGGATATCGTGGCTAAATTTCAGGACTCTAGAACCAAGGAACAGATTCTGCTAGCAGCTAGAAAGAAACAATTCAAATACCGAGGATCAATAATTAGAATCACACAGGATCTGTCAGCCTCCACATTGAAGGATGGAAGGGCCTGGAACCAGATATTCCGAAGGGCAAAGGAACTTGGATTACAACCAAGAATAACCTATCCAGCTAGAATGACCATTATCCTCCAGGGAAGAAGATGGTCATTCAATGATATAGGTGAATTTCACCTATTTCTATTGAAAAGACC
>JAJPUD010008075.1:27510-48421 GCA_023553655.1 Myrmecobius fasciatus | reverse complement strand
ATCTCTAGTCATATGAAAAGTTGCTCCAAATCACTATTGATCAGAGAAATGCAAATTAAGACAACTCTGAGGTACCACTACACACCTGTCAGATTGGCTCAAATGACAGGAAAAGATAACGATGAATGTCGGAGGGGATGTGGGAAAACTGGGACACTAATACATTGTTGGTGGAACTGTGAACGTATCCAACCATTCTGGAGAGCAATTTGGAGTTATGCTCAAAAAGTTGTCAAACTTTGCATACCCTTTGACCCAGCAGTGTTTCTACTGGGCCTATATCCCAAAGAGATCTTAGAGGAGGGAGAAAGGGACCCACCTGTGCAAGAATGTTTGTGGCAGCCCTTTTTGTAGTGGCTAGAAACTGGAAACTGAAGGGATGCCCATCAATTGGAGAGTGGCTGAATAAATTACGGTATATGAATGTTATGGAATATTATTGCTCTGTAAGAAATGACCAGCAGGACGATTTCAGAGAGGCCTGGAGGGACTTGCATGAACTGATGCTGAGTGAAACGAGCAGAACCAGGAGATCATCATACACAGCAACAACAGTATTACATGATGATCAATTCTGATGGACATGGCTCTCTGCAACAAAGTATTGTCTCAAACCAGTTCTAATTGTTCACTGAAGAAAACCATATACACCCAGAGAGAGGGATATGAAATATGGACCACAACGTAACATTTTCATGCTCTCTATTGATGTTTGCTTGCATTTTGTTGCCTTTCTCTGATTTTCTTTTTTTTCTTGTAGATAGGATTTTTCTTGCATAACTTCTCAAGCATTTCAACATTATTAGCATGTAGTGGACTTCCTGCCATCTAGGAGAGGGGAGGGGACTGGGGGTAAAATTTGTAATGGAAAGCTTTGTAAAGATCAATGCTGGGGAACTACCCATACATATGTTATACAGATAAAAAGCTTTAATAAAAAAAATAATAAAAATAAAAAAAATAGAAAGGGAGTTCCAAGGTTACAGCCAAGATGGTGGAGTATTTGAGAAACTACTCAAGCTCTCACAACTCTCACAATTTCCCTCGAAAACAACATGAAACCAAGCCTCTGAATAGTCTGATGGAAGGAAACCACTCTTTAGCTCAAAACTGACTGAAAAACTTCTAAAAAGGTCAGTCTCATTGGGGTGAAAAGGGTATTCAAACCAAGTCAGATAGACTCTGGGAAAGCTGGTGAGAGAGGCTTAATCACAGTATATCAGCTACTAAGATTCTCAGTCCTGGCTCAGTAGAGGGGCAAATCAGTGGGGCAGTTTCCAGTCCCAGATTAGAAAGTAAACTGTGGGAAACCAGGCTTTTCCTGAAAAGAGCAGGTAAAGTTACCCCTCTACAAACACATGGGGCCCCTGTTCTCAGAGCCAAGGCACAGAGTTGCACATGAAGCTCGGGACAGCACCCTCTTTACTGAAGGACCTGAGTTCTACCTTAAAAGTAAAAAAAGAGGAAATACTAAAAAAAAAGGAAAGAAAATGAGCAAGAAACAGAAGAACCCTGACCATAGAAAGCTACTATAGTGACAGGGCAGACCAAAACATAAACTCAGACAAGGACAGAATGTCCACAGAAGAAATCTCCAAGAGTGATATGAATTGGTCTCAAGCCCAAAGAGACTTCTTGGAAATGCTCATAAAAGACTTCAAAAGGCAAATGAGAGAGGTAGAAGAAAAAATGAAAACGGAAATGAGAGGTATATATGAGAGAGTCAACAGTTTGGAAAAGGAAGGAAAAAAATTGTCCGAAGAAAACTTCTTAAAGAGCCAAATGGAAAAAAGAGACATAATAGATAACTGAAGAAAATCACACATTAAAAAGTAGAACAGGGCAAATAGAAGATAATAATTTTGTGAAACAGCAAAAATCAGTCTAACAAACTAAAAAGAACGAAAAATGGAAGAAAATGTGAAATACATTGTTGACAAAACAGCCGACCTGGAAAATTGATCCAGAAGAGACAATTTAAAAACTATTGGCCTACCTGAAGGCCATGACCAAAAAAAGAGCCTCCATAGCATTCTACAAGAAGTCAAAAGGAAAAATGCTCCAGTATTCTAAAAGCAGAGGGGGAAAATATACTCAATGAAAGAATCCATTAATCACTTCTGGAAAGAGATGCCACAAGGAAAACCCCAAGGAACATTGTTGTGAAACTCCAAAACTATAATCTCAATGAAATATACTGTAAATTGCCAGACAAAAACAATTCAAATATCAAGGGGCAACAGACAGGATTACCCAGGATCTGTCAGCTTCTACAATAAAGGATTGGAGGACCTGGAATACCAGCCAAAGGACCTGGGGTTCCAACCAAGAATTAACTACCCAGTGAGACTGAGCATCATCTTTCAGGGGAGACAAGGACTATTCAATGAAGTAAGAGACTTTCAATCATTTCTATGGGAAAAAACCAGAACTAAATAGAAAATTTAATCTACAAACACAGGGCCAGATGAATTCACAAGAGAATTCTACCACACATTTAAAGGACAATTAATTCCAATACTACCTAAATTATTTGCAAAAATAGGTGGAGTCCTACGAAATGCCTTCTATGACACAAACATGGCACTGATATGTAAACCAGGAAAAGCCAAAACAGAGAAAGGAAATTACAGACCAATTTCTCTAATGAACATTAATGCAAAAATTTTAAATAAAATATTAGCATATTACAGCAATTTATTAGCAGAATAGTACACTATGACCAAGTGGGATTTATACCAGGAATGCAGAGCTGGCTCAATAATAAGAAAACTAATATTATAATTGATCATATCAGTAACAAAACCAACAAAAATCAGATGATAATCTCAATATATGCAGAAAAATCTTTTGACAAAACAAAGCACCCATTCCTATTAAAAACACTAGAGAGCACAGTGATAAAGAGAGTTTTCCTTAAAATAATAAATCAGTATCTATCTAAAACCTACAGCAAGAATTTTCTGCAACAGAAAGAAGGCGGACACCTTCCAAATAAGACCAGGAGTGAAACGATGATGCCCATTTTCACCATTGTTATTCAACATTGTACTAGAAATGTTATTTTTAGCAATAAGAAAAGAAAAAGAAATTAAAGAAATTAGAATAGGCAATGAGGAAATAAAACTATCACTCTTTACAGATGATATGATGATATACTTAGAGAATCCTAGAAAATTAATTCACAACTTTAGCAAAGTTGCAGGATATAAAATAAACCCACACAAACTATTAGCATTTCTCTATATTACTGACAAAGCCCATCAGCAAGAGATAGAAAGAGAAATTCCATTTAAAATTATTGTAGACAAATAAAATACTTGAACTCATGAATTATATGAACACAATAACAAAACACTTCCCACACAAATAAAATCAGATTTAAACAATTGGAAAAATATCAATTGGTCATGGCTAGGCCAAGCTAATATAATAAAAATGACAATTCTCTCTAAATTGGTCTACTTGTTCAGAGCCATACCAATCAACCTGCCAAAACATAAATTTTTGTAATTTGTAAAAATAATAACAAAATTCATCTGGAAGAACAAAAGATCTAGAATATCAAGGGAATTAATGAAAAAAAAATTCAAAGTGGCTTTGTAGTACCAAACCTAAAACTATATTATAAAGCAGCAGTAATCAAAATTGGTACTAGCTAAGAAATAGAGGGGTGGATCATTGGAATAGATTAGATATACATGACATAATAATCAAGGATTATAACCCTCTAGCATTTGATTCCAGCTGCATTATTTGACAAAAATTGCAAGGAAAACTGAAAAATAATATGTCAGAAACTCAGCAAAGACCTACATCTCACACTCCACACCAAAATAAGGTCAAAATGGATACATGATTTGGGCATGAAGGATGATACCATAAATAAATTAGGAGAACAAGGAATAATTTACATATCAGATCTTTGGAGAAGGGAAGAATTTATGACCAAACAAGAATGAGAGAACATTATGAAAGGCAAAATGGACAACTCTGATCACAGTAAATTCAAAAAATTTTTGCACAAACAAAACCAATAGAAATATGATTAAAAGGGAAATACAAAGGTGGGAAAAATCATAACAGATGGTATTTCTGATAAAGGTCTCATTTCTGAAATATAAAAGAACTGTGTCTAATTTATAAGAAAACAAGTCATGTCCCAATTGATAGTCAAAGGATATGAACAGACAATTTTCAGATGACAAAATCAAAGCCATTCACGAAAAAAAATGTTCTAAATCACTATTGATTAAAGAATTACAAATTAAAATAACTCTGAGGTACTACCTCACACCTCTCAGATTGGCTAAGATTACAAGAAAAGATGATAAACGTTGGAGGGGATGTGGGAAAACTGGGACACTAATGCATTGTTGGTGGAGTTGTGAAACCACCCAAGCATTCTGGAAAGCGATGTGGAACTATGCCCAAAAGGCTATCAAACTGTGCATACCCTATGATGCAGCAGTGCCAATACTGGGTGTGTATCTCAAGAAAATCATAAAGGAGGGAAAAGGACCCACATGTGCAAAAATGTTTGTTGCAGGTCTTTCTGTGGTAGCATAAAATTGGACCAGGAGCAAATGCCCATCAATTGGGGAATGGCTGAAAAAGCTGTGGTCTGTAGAGGTAATGGAATGTTATTGTTCTATAAAAATGATGAACAAGATGATTTTAGAAAGACCTGGAAAGTGATGCTTAGTGAAACAAGCAGAACCAGGAACACATTGTACACAATAACAGCAAGAATGTGTGATGGCCAACTATGAAAGACTTGGTTCTTCTCAGCAATTCAGTGATTGAAAGCAATCACAATAGACTTTGGATAGAAAATTCCATCTGTATCCAGAAAAAAAACCAAGGAGACAGAATGTAAATCAATACATGCTATGTTCATTTCTTTTTTCTGTTTTTTAACTCTCCCACTTTTACTCTGATTTTTCTCTCCCAACATGATTCATAGAGCAATGTGTATTAAAAATAAATAAACTTATTACAATTAAAAAAATAATAGAGGATTAGACTAGATAAGATATTTCAGAAGTAGCCAGAGAATTTGTTAAAGTTGGCCCAGGTTAGGAAAAATTTTCTGTAACTTACACATAAAAAATAGTAATCTAAGTTTGGATACTTGAGAATTGATAAAAATAATTTTGAAATCTTTAAGTATACATCATAATATACCCCACTGTTATTTGTTACTGACCTTTTATTTATTAAAAAAAACATTTTTGTTTAGGTTTGGATGATTCCATAAGATTCTAGTTTGGGCTTTTTATCTTTACATTTGGTTTCTGGGATATGAGCTGACTCAATCCAGTGAAACCTCCTAATGGTTGCACAACAGCCTCAAGCTTTACTATGGAAACTTGGAAATGGAACAATGATAATAGATGATGATGAGAAGGTAGAACGACTCAACTCTATTTTGTTTCTCTTTTCTCTACCAAGGAGAATTATCCTTGAACTGTGATAGAACCAAAGTGGTTAGTACAGAATTGAAACAGAAGATAAATGAGGAAATGGTTAGAGAGCACCTAACTGCCTCTAAAGAGATTAAATCACCAGGTCCATAGAACCTACAGCATGGAAACTAAAGGAAATTGAGGATGTGATTGCTAAGTCACTTTAAATGAACTTTTAAAATCTGTAAAGAATGAAAAAGGTGTGTGCAAGACAGAATGAAAACAGACAAATGATTTGCCAATTTAAAAAAAAAACTAGGAGTTATTTTTTTTCAAAGTAGGTGCTGGTCAGCTAGATATATATTCCAGTCAAAATTTGAGAAGTCTTCATTAGAGGCTTATGAGCATTTATAAATAGTGTGCCAATCATTACAAGGCAGAATGAACTTACTGACAATAAGTTATAATAAACTGACTTCAGTTTTTAAAACGTTCATCAACTTTTCTCAACTCACAAAGCCAGCACAATAGTTCAGGCCCTCTTCTGTTCTGGGCTATGCCAGGACCTTACAATTGGATACTGTTTCAAGTTTGTCTTTATTCTAATCCATCTTCCACAATAGCTGCCAAAATAATTTTCCCAAAGCACAGTTCTGACCATTATATCCTGTATCTCTAATAGATTTCAGTGACTCCTTGCTATCTCTAGGAGAAAATTTAAACCTCTCTCTTTGGCACAATCAGGCCTCAAAGTAGCTTTCCTTTTTTAGTATACATTCTTCTTCACACACTATGGGCCAGTCACACTGGTCCTCTTGTCATTCCTTCTCTACAGAACTCTTATCTTTATGGTCTTGGTGTCTTTGTACTATTTCTTTCCAAAGTCTGGAATGCACTCCCTCCTCACCTCCAACTCTCAATGTGTCTGGCTTCCTTCCAGGTCAGTTGGGTAGAATATGAGCTCCCTAAGGGCAGGAACTGCTTATTTTAGTAAACTTTGTTTGTGTCCTGGGTTAGGCATATACTAAGTACTTAATAAATGCTCATTAGTTGACTCATTAAATGTCTATCTTGTTAATGTTTTGCTTCTTTCCATCATCAAACTCTGTTCAGGTATGTGTGATATTCACAGTTTGTTATTAACACAACATAACTATGTGCTGACAAATTAAAGACGGGAGAAATGTTTGTGGTGACTACTGATTTTAAGAGCAAGGGCTCTCAACTGTCTGTCCTGTCTTGAAACTACCGGAAGAGGCATGCCAAGGACTGGGGTATTCTGTTTTTGTAAGCAGAGAATGTCAATTGGTCCTGATTATAGCTTAGGCCATCCAGAGGTACTTACAGAAAAATTCCACTTTAGTGAACCTTATAATTGACACTAAGGCTGGTGCCAACAAAATGTTACGGGCAAAAGGATTTTGCCAACTGAAGGCAAATGCCACCTACTTCAATATATTCCCTGGTACTAGTCCTGGTGATGGCCAGCAAACTCAAGGTAAGCAGAGACCGACAATCAGATGAGTGAACTTGTTTTTATAATAAGCAAACTTTTAGCCAAAATATGAACCAAAGAACTTGAGGCAACCTCAGATAATCATTCAAGGGCAACCACTCTGTTCACAAATATAGAATTGGTTTCATGACTGAATGACAGAGAAATCATTCTAAAGCAAAGATTTTTAACCTGGAGTCCAAGGACCCATAAGGGGGTCTTTGGACCAAATTGGGGGAAGGGGTTCATGGGAGCTCAGTGATGCAGGAGATGGGCTATAGACTTCCAAATCAAGAAGACATGATATTAGATCCTACCTCAGAGATCTTTCTTCACCTATAAAATGTGGACAGCAATAGCACTCACATGGCAGTTGGGGGGATCAAATGAGTTAACACATGTAAAACCAGTTTTGAAACGTTAAAGTGCAATATAAATATTAGCTATATTATAATTATCTTAACTTCAACATAGCTGGTTTCTTTGTAATCTTGGGTATTTTATTTAATGCATTTAAAGACCTTATTCTGTGACTGTGTCCATAGGCTGATTCTTTAGACTGCCAAAGATATGCACCAATTTGCAAAAGGTTAAGATGTCCTGCTCTAAAGACACCAAGTTTACATAAGAAGGCCTTGCTAACACAAGATAAATGACACGCAAATTCCTTGAAAGGTCTTGTTTTACATCAATGACAAATCTCAGTGCCTGCAACAAAGGAAGAACAAAAGCCTTTTCCACTGACAGGGCCATCTATGGATGCATTTTTCTGTCTTAAACTACAATCAACTAAAGGCAACTGCAGGCAGTAATTCAAAGGCAACCACCCTGCTCATAAATATAGAATTGGCTCCACTTGTGACTGACAGGCACTTGGCTCTTTTTCTTTCTGAAGATACTAAACAACATCATATTTTATTTGATGCAATGGCCAAGTCCCGTTTTTCCATTATGCAGAGAATCCCAGTTCTTGTGCTCCCCTCAAGCAGTATCCATCTTGAATCAGATTAAGTTGAACAAGAATAATTTCCATCTCTCAAAAGTACCGTTTCCATTTTTCCTTTTTCCCCACACCTTCTTATGCTCAGATTACTTTTAGTAGCCTCTAGGTTCACTTGAAACATTATTTCCAAGGTGCCAAACGCATGGCATTCTTTTTGCCCTTAGCACAGTGAGATCAGTAGGGTCAATCTAATTGTGGTAAAAAAAAATGCTAACCCAGATTACTTCCACTACTCTTCAGGTGGCTTTAAAGCTTCAGTTAGAGCATAATGAACATATCTTTTTCAAAATAACGAGAATGATCTCAGTTTTGATCACTAAGTACAATCAGCAAAGCATGCTTATACCCCTATTTCTTTGGGAAGCTACTAAGAAATTTTGTCATTCAGTGAGAAACTACTGAATGTAAAGATTTGAAACAGTATTTTAAATGATTTTGAAGTCAACATTTGTTTAATTTTCTGTTTGGGGAAAAATTCCAAAGGAAACAGATTTCTGTGAGAAGCCTATGCCAAGAAAAAATAGGAAGGGGGGGGGAATAAGCATCTTTTTGCCAAGAAAATTCTGAAGATTTTCCCAGAACTGCACTAGCAACAGTCAGTAGTTCATTTGCAAGCTGGGTTCTGAGGTTCCATACTGTCTTCCCTGCAATCTTTTGGTCCAAGTTCTCCAAGGATCATACTTTGAAGCTGTTATCTACAACACTATCTACACCTGCTACAAGCTGATTGGTTTTTGAGGTCTTTCCACCAAGAAATCACCAAGTTGCTTACTTATCTGATTTGCCTGCAGCTTCCAAAGACTTTGACCCAGGCTCCCCCGTAAATGGGAATTGCTAATTATTTGCAAAGATCTGGGATGCAATGGGGGGGGGGGGGATATTCATTACTTTTATTGTGCAGTGTAATTCACTGCACAATAAAAACCTACTGTTCATTCCAGAAAAACCATTTTTTTAAACATTTCTTTGTAGAGTATTTGATTTTGCATCCTAATCTAGCAACATGAAAGGCTAGGGGAGGGAAGGCAATATAGAGAAAGCAAATAGGAAAGCCTAGAAGGAAGGGAAATGGGTGGGGAAATGCTTGTCTTTCACAAACGTGCAGAATCCTTCATTGCCTTCACCACCAGCCTACCCACTTTCTTCACCTACCTACTTCTACTTCCGGTCCTTCATCTAAGAAGGGACAAGTGCTACTTGGCACCGGTCTGGGTACACAATGACCTTTGAGTCAATGTTTGCTGACTTGACAATTCAATTTACTTCACAAGCCATTCTTTAAATGTGTACTCTGTGGAAGTCCATTGTGCTGTCAAGAAGATTATGTTCTGCTGGGGGAAAGAACTATGTGTAGAAAAGTACAAAGTATATACAAAGTCATTTGAAAAGGAAGAGAACATAAAGGAGACAGGATCAGAAGAGGCTTTATGGAGGAGGGCACACTTGAACTTGAACCTTGAAGCAAGCTAAGAATTCAAAGAAGTGGAGGTGAGGAGGAAAGGTATTTCAGGCAGTGAGGCCTGCCGCTGCAAACACAAAGAGTGACGGGATGGAATTCTGTGGACAGGGCCCGGCTAGCAGGTCAAAATGACTGAAATGAGCAAACAGGAAATTAGGCTGCAGATAGAGGGGGGCAGCCAGATGGAGAAAGGCCTTCCTTAAATGCCAGTTTGGGGATTGTGTATTTTATCCTAGAGGCAATTGAATCCATTCAGTGAAGATTTCTGAGTCTGTTGTGGGGTGGAAAAGGGAGAGATAATTATGTGCTTTAGAAATATCAATTTGGTGGAGGAGTATCTACAAAAATATAGATTGCCCAGATTAACAGAAGAGGAAATAAATTATTTAAATAGTCCTATTTCAGAAAAAGAAATAGAACAAGCTATTAATCAACTCCATAAGAAAAAATCTCCAGGACCAGATGGATTTACATGTGAATTTTACCAAACATTCAAGGAACAATTAATCCCAATACTATATAAACTATTCGAAAAAATAGGGAAAGAAGGTGTACTACCAAATTCCTTCTATGACACAGATATGGTGCTGATAGCTAAACCAGGTAGGGAGAAAACTGAGAAAGAAAACTATAGACCCATTTCCCTAATGAATATTGATGCAAAAATTTTAAATAAGATTTTAGCAACAAGATTACAGAAAGTCATCCCCAGGATAATACATCATGACCAAGTAGGATTTATACCAGGAATGCAGGGCTGGTTCAATATTAGGAAAACTATTAGCATAATCAATTATATTAATAACCAAAATAATAAAAATCATATGATTATCTCCATAGATGCAGAAAAAGCCTTTGATAAAATCCAACACCCATTCCTATTAAAAACACTGGAGAGTATAGGAATAAATGGGCTTTTCCTTAAAATGATAAGTAGTATCTACTTAAAACCTTCAGCAAGCATCATATGTAATGGAGTCAAACTAGAACCATTCCCAATCAGATCAGGAGTGAAACAAGGCTGCCCACTGTCACCATTACTATTTAATATTGTATTAGAAATGTTAGCTTTAGCAATAAGAGAAGAAAAAGAGATAAAAGGAATCAGAGTAGGTAGTGAAGAAACCAAATTATCACTCTTTGCAGATGACATGATGGTATACTTAGAGAATCCTAGAGACTCAACTAAAAAACTACTAGAAACAATTCACACCTTTAGCAAAGTGGCAGGATACAAAATAAATCCACATAAATCATCAGCATTTCTATATATTACCAATAAAGTTCAGCAGCAAGAGATACAAAAAGAAATTCCATTCAAAATAACTGTTGATAGTATAAAATATTTGGGAATTTATTTGCCAAGGGATAGTCAGGAACTATATGAACTAAATTACAAAACACTTTCCACACAAATCAAATCAGACCTAGTCAATTGGAAAAACTTAAAATGCTCATGGGTAGGACGAGCGAATATAATAAAAATGACAATACTACCCAAACTAATTTACTTATTTAGTGCCATACCAATCAAACTCCCAAGAAATTATCTTACAGATCTAGAAAAAATAGTAGCAAAGTTCATTTGGAAAAACAAAAGGTCTAGAATTTCAAGGGGATTAATGAAAAAAAAGGCTGAAGATGGTGGACTTGCTGTACCAGATCTAAAACTATATTATAAAGCAGCGGTCATCAAAACCATTTGGTACTGGCTAAGAAATAGAGTAGTCGATCAGTGGAATAGGATAGAATCACAAGACAAATTAGGCAATAACTATAGCAATTTGGTTTTTGATAAACCCAAAGACCCCAGCTTCTGGGATAAGTATTCACTATTTGACAAAAACTGCTGGGAAAACTGGAAACTAGTGTGGAAGAAATTAGGGCTTGACCCACATCTAACACCACATACCAAGATAAGATCTAAATGGGTTCATGATCTGGATATAAAGAGTGATTTTGTAAACAAGTTAGAGGAACATAATATAGTTTACCTCTCAGACCTGTGGAGATGGAATAAATTTATGTCCAAAGAAGAACTGGAACTTTTAATTGAAAACCAGATAGATAACTTTGACTATATTAAGTTAAAAAGTTTTTGTACAAACAAAATCAATGCAGACAAGATTAGGAGGGAAGCAATAAATTGGGAAATCATCTTTACATTTAAGGGTTCTGATAAAGGTCTCATCTCTAAAATATATAGAGAATTGTCTCATATTTATAAAAATTCAAGCCATTCTCCAATCAATAAATGGTCAAAGGATATGAACAGACAATTTTCAGAGGATGAAATTAAAACTATTTATAGTCATATGAAAAGGTGCTCCAAATCACTGTTGATCAGAGAAATGCAAATCAAGACAACCCTGAGGTACCACTTCACACCTGTCAGATTGGCTAAAATGACAGGAAAAGTTAATGATGAATGTTGGAGGGGTTGTGGGAGGGCTGGGACACTGATGCATTGTTGGTGGAGCTGTGAACGGATACAGCCATTCTGGAGAACAATTTGGAGCTATGCTCAAAAAGTTATCAAACTGTGCATACCCTTTGACCCAGCAGCATTTCTATTGGGCTTATATCCCAAAGAAATCATAAAGGAAGGAAAAGGCCCCACATGTGCAAGAATGTTTGTGGCAGCCCTTTTTGTAGTGGCTAGAAACTGGAAATTGAATAGATGCCCTTCAATTGGAGAATGGCTGAATAAATTATGGTATATGAATGTTATGGAATATTACTGTTCTGTAAGAAATGACCAGCAAGATGATTTCAGAGAGGCCTGGAGAGACTTACATGAACTGATGCTGAGTGAAATGAGCAGAACCAGGAGATCATTATACACGGCAACAACAGTACTATATGACGATCAATTCTGATGGACATGGCTCTCTTCAACAATGATATGTTTCAAACCACCTCCAATTGTTCACTGAAGAAAGCCATATACACCCAGAGAGAGGGATGCGAAATGTGGACCACAACATAACATTCTCATACTCCTTGATTGATGTTTGCTTACATTGTGTTTCCTTTATCTGATATATCGTTTGTGTAGATAAGATTTTTCTTACACACCAATGATAAGTTTGGAAATATGTATACATATATTCGATTTGCCAATATTTTAACATAATTAACATGTAGTGGATATCCTGCCATCTAGGGGAGGGGTGGGGAGTTGGGGGGAAAATTTGTAACGGAAAGCTATGTAAGGGTTATTGTTGAAGAATTACCCACACATATGTTATGCAAATAAAATAAAAAAAAAATAAAAAAAAAAAAAAAAAAGAAATATCAATTTGGCAGCTGTGTGGAGAATACACTGGGGAGGGGGAAAGACAGGAAGCTGGGAGACCAATTAGGAAGTTATTTTGCAAGAATCTAGGTGAAACAGCCTGAACTAGGGTAGAGGCCATGTGAGAGAAGAGAAGGTGACAGATGTGTAAGAAGGTATGGAAGTAAAAGCAACAAGACTTGGCAACTGATTGGATTTAGGGAACGAGGGAAGAGACAAAGATGGCTCTAAAGCTGGAGATCCTGTTGGCTACTAGAAGGATGTTGGTGCCCTTGACAGAAATAGGGAAGTATGGAGGAGAAAGGAATTGGGAGGAAAAGATAATAAGTGCCATCTTGGACAAGATAAATTTGAGATGTTCATAGGACATCTATTTGGAAAGTCAAATTGCTGGGAGCGAAGGACCCTGCATGGAATGACACAGTCTCCACAGGGGCCTGACCCTCCTGTGTGCAAGGCACCATGAAGAAGCCCCCACAGAACTAAGCATTCGGGGATACATTTGGTTAATGATTATCTGCTTAATTTCTGTCCTAGGAGTTCTTAGCATAGCTGTATGTATATACCCATCTATCACAATGAGGTTGAGCACATAGCCCTTCATTCCCAAAAATCCCTTTATATTTTCTGCCCAAACATGAAAGGTTTCTCTACTAGTGAAGCATTAAAACAAACTTAGAGACTGGGAAACTTGGGAAATTGATAACTTTCCCCCAAAACTCCAAAAGAGATTTCCAGTTACTCCCTCTTATCTGAAACAATTCCATATCCAATCAACCTGACCCTTCTCTCCCCTATAAGGAGCTTACATAATGATATGATGAAAAGAACAATAAACATCAGTAATAAATGGACACATTGGTAGCAAGTAAGTCATGGGAAAAAAGTAAAGAGAAGTAGGCCACTGCATGGTTTACTGACCCCTACACTAAAACAAGTTATTGTACGAGTGATTAATAAATGGATTGAGGGAAATAAGTTCTTGAGAAAATTAAATGTCTCTATTCTAAAAAAATCTTATGACCATGTTAAAAATTAAAAAGCATTGTAAAAGTCCTGGAATAAATAAATGTGATATTTTTAGAGAAGCTCATGTCCTGCCAGATATGTCGTGATGACTACAAGGTACATTTACCTTCCATTAAAGTTTCACTATTATTATATTGTTTGATGAATTTACTCTGTACATTCTTTTTTTTCCTAAGAAGCATTGCACCTGGGGTCCTGGGAATTTCTGGGCCCCAAGAAAATTTTGTAATGCTAGCCAAATAATTGTCCTATCTCTAATGAACCCTAATTTTGTAAGACTATACAAATTACAAGCTTTAGCCAATAAGTCGAACTTGATGACCACACCATAGAGTGTGCTATCTTTTGTTCCACTTTGCCGACTCCAACCCTCCATCCAAGAATCCAGTTCCCTGCGGAGGCTGGCCTCCGCATCAAATAGAGTTGGTGATGAAAATGTGGAGTTTAGAAAAGAAACTGAGATTGGATATGGACAACTGAGAGCTCTTTGCATATAAATGACAATTGCATAACAATAATGATCACTTGTATTCATATGGTACTTTAAGTCAAGTTTACATGTTATTCTAACTCTTTGATGGAGTGGCCTGCACCATTTGTTAATTAGACAAATGAGAGACCATTGAGGACAAAAGACTGTTCTGTTCAAACTGTGTGTCTAAGATACTACTTTCTGTAACAATGGGTAAGTCAAATACTCTGCAGGATGGGAGCCTGCTGGTTTGGGGGAAGGAATGAGTGGTGTAAGACTCACATGATATTAAGTATTGCACAAATGCTTAAGGCCAATTCAAACACTATTAAGATAACTTGAAGGTACTAGTTTGCCCTCTCAGTTAGAGAATTTCTAGGTTGATGGTGACTTTGCGATTATAAATTGAGAAGAATCAGTTTTACATCTTGAAAATGAAAAAGATTCATTGTGTTCTTCTAAGATTCATTTGGAGTACAATGTGCAAACCAGCTCATCGCTTACCTGAGGCAGAGTAAGGCAAATGAGTTTAGACAAGGGCAGAGCATTAAAATCAATAACAAGATCCAATTGTATATGAACACTAAATGGAAATATCTTCCAAGGTATGATTATTCCTGAACACCACTCCTTCAGGACCATTTCAATGGCTAACTTTGGACTCAGTCAATACATTCCTGACCGTTAAAAGTTATGAGTCTGAAAACATGTTCCTTTGTAGGCCATTACTTCATTATTCCTTTGGGTGGGTAGTGGCAGCAGGAGAAAGGAGAACAGTAGTAAGAGGAGAGAGAAACAGTTCAAAATCAAATTTCATCCTCTTCGGTTGAGATTTATAACATACTCTCATTTGAACAGGACAAAGTAGGTGAAAAGTTCAAATAAATAGATTCTTTTTCTTGCTCCTTTTTTTTAAAAAAAAAGTTGTCTCCTTTTTCATCACCTTCATTTCTCAATAGAGCCCTCCCCACTCTGCTCCCCAAAGAGCTAGCCCTTGTAACAAAGAATCAAAAAGAAAGGAGGTAAAAGGCAGCTCAGCCAAAGTACCCACCACATCAACCAAGTCTGACAAAGCCTGAAAAGTTCCATGCCAATAGTCTTGCACCTCAGTAGAGAAAAGAGGGAGGGAAGAAAGAAGGGAGGGCCATTTGTTATTCACTTTTTCAAGGCCAAACTTGATGATTATAATTTCATAAGATTCAGGTTTTTTTTTTCCCCCAGGGGACACAGGGAGCATTGGTTGCTATGGTTCTTTCCACTTGCATTGCTGAGGTCAGTGTGTCTACTGTTTCCTTGGTTCTGCTTAACTTTCTTTGTTCTATATATGTCTTCCCCCTCTTCTCCATATTCTGCATATTTATAATTTCTTGAGTTGCAATTATATTCAATTATAGTTACAGCCACAATGTGCTTAACAATTTCCCCAGTTAATGGGTATGCATTTGTTTCTGGTTCTTTGCTGATCACAAAAGGCCTAGACTCCAAGACTACTGTTGTGAAAGTCAAATTTCACTTCACAGTTTGACTGGGGGAAAGATAAAGATTTCATGTTGGAAAAGGCCTTAAAGACCACTAAAGATCACTTAATACAGAGAAGAAAAGAGACAGAGACAGACAGGCACAGGAAGAGGAAAGAGAGAGAGAGAGACAAGAAACTGGAGAAAGAGAGAGAGACAGAGACAGAGACACCTTATTGTGTTGGGGTAGGCAGAGCATGGGATGCAAAACAGTGAAGAAAATTCTTTCATGTTTTTGTTCCAACTCTGCCATGTACGATAAACACACCTCCCTCTTTCAGGGAACACAAAGCCAGTCAAATCAATGCGATATCACAAATTCACTGCACCTGGCTGGGATTGGGAGGACTGGCAGAGATGGTATAAGGAGAACGAGGTCACTTTCACCAGTATGTGAGTTCACTACCAGGTAGTTGGTGGGAGGTGAGTGGAGTGGATTTCCTCCTCTTTCCTCAAAGTCATGGTGGCAGGCAACTGTCTTATCTTCCCACCCCAAGTGAAAGGCCCCTAGGACCCTCTGCTTCAGAGAGAGTGGGCGGTTATGGCAGCCATGTAGCCCAATATTGAGCAGATACCTCAATAGCCCTATCCTGCAATGGTTGGAAACACAGATTACTTTGTGTTGCTTGTGCATTGCTTGTGAAGCAGCCAAAGCTCTTCAATGGTAAAGCACCAGAGCTCCTACTTCTCTGTCTTCTCCTGATGTTCCTTCTGCTCTGGTCTTGGGCTTTCTATCCTCATTGGGGTAAAGGTATTTGGAGTTACATGAGAGTTCCTTACCTTCCCCACCCTCTGTCCTAGGTTCATAACTAGTCCTGACATAAAGGGTTAAAGATGGATTGTAGTGACAGGAACACCATTATGTTTTTCTCTTTGCCTTTGGTAAATAGGAAGATGCAATGGAAAAGATGTTTGTTGAATTTGGGGTCTGGTGACCTGGATTCAAATCCTGCTTTTGTTACTTATTATCAATACAACTTTGGATGAGCCTTTCTTGGACTCAGTTTCCTCAACTCTAAATAAGCATATGACCCCAAAGATTCCCTCCTATTCTAGATCTGTAATATTAGAACCCTGTAATAATAAATGTAGCAGAGTGATTATTTAAAATATCTTATATATAATTTTTGACCTGGTCCATTTCTGCTCCGAATTGCTTCACCCTGCTGCTCATGTCCCATATGTAATA
This sequence comes from Myrmecobius fasciatus, assembly GCA_023553655.1. Taxonomy (NCBI): domain Eukaryota; kingdom Metazoa; phylum Chordata; class Mammalia; order Dasyuromorphia; family Myrmecobiidae; genus Myrmecobius; species Myrmecobius fasciatus. The sequence goes on along the minus strand of JAJPUD010008075.1, from coordinate 31,551 downwards.
CTACCAGCGGTATGATCCTGGGTAAATCCCATAATCTCTCAATGCTCTAGCCAATTCACCCTCTAAGACTGTAAGTTACAGAAAAGTTACTACGTTGAACTTACAGAAGGGATTTCCTCACCTAGGAATTCCTTATGACAATGAAATTATATATTCACTTCCTATCTATATCTCTTTACATTACTTTTATTGTTTAATATACCATCTCGTTCATAGAAAACAATTTGCACAGCCATTTCTCAATAATTGGGCATGTATTTTATTTCTGATCTTGTATTGCCACAGATCTTGCTATCGTGATTATTTTTTGTACATCTGTGTGTGTTTTTGCTATTATTAATTCTTTTAGGGTATAAATCCAGTAGTGGGAATTCTGGTTCAAAAAGTATGAACATACTTCTTGCATAATTCCAAATTATTTTCAAGAATGGTTGGGCAATTCATAGCTCACAGCTTTCATTTCAGAACTCCATCTGCCACCCCATCAGGGCTTATGTGTTTCCAGGTGAAATCCCTCTTTATCATCACAACCTACTGAGGTTCTAAAGGGAAGACAGTTTGATACAATGCACCAATACAAAAGCAGCCAAAAAGAATAGTGAGGTTGCTTACCAGTGTTGTCCCAATACCTAAGAGCCCAGGTTACTTTAAGAGACCTTTAATGTTAGTACTTGTAACATTACAGATTTTCCTGGAGAGCACATGGCTATCTAAATTAGAGAATCACAAAATCACACAAGAGAAAAGGATTTTAGAAGTTATCTAGGTGAATTTGTGCATGAATAAGATACCTTTTCCATTACTGATAATCTGGCCTTTGTTATAAGGAAGTAAGGCATGGAGGAAGGGGGAGTGGGTGGAAAAGAAGGAAATGCTCTACCTCCAAAAGCAGCCTACCTCTCCTTCAGATAGTTCTACTTCCCATAACACTTTTCCTTACATCAAAGCTAAATATATCCCCTTGTAACCCCCATTTCTCTTTGTTCTATCTCCTCCCCTCCCAAGTCTGGTTGATTAAATGCTTATTTTGCCCTGTAGTTTGTTAGCTATCCTATCAGACTTGTATCACCAATATATTTCATTATCACACCATCTATGATGCTATCCAGGTCACTGATAAAATTGTTAAAGAACAGAGGCCAAGCACAGATGCCTGGGACATTCTAGTAGACTGTAAATTATTGCTAATTCATTAATAACTACTCTTTGAATCTGCTCAATTAATTACAAGTCTACCTAATTGTACTATCATCTAGTCCCATATCTCCATCTTTTCCACAAGAACAGCATGACAGGATTTGTCCAATTCCTTCAGAAAACCTTGATAAACGATATCTACAACCTAGAAACCCTTTCAAAAAAGGAAACTGGGTTAGGCAGTACAACCCATTTTTAAAAAACAAGTTTTGAATGATAGTCTTGGTTTTTGTCTAACTTTTCCCTTTTATTCCTCCCTGAACCCCCTTTCCAGAGAGTTATTTCCTGTAACAAAGATTTTTTTTGTGAAAACAAAAAGAGGAAGAAGAGAAAGACATCAGTAAAGCCAATCAATACATTGAAAAAAATCTGGAAAAGTATGCAATACTTCATACCCTTGGACCTTCCACTCCACAAAGTAGCCAAAGGCAAGTATCTTAGTATATCTTTGTGGGGGGTCAGTACAACCTATTCTTGAGGAAGAATGCAATCACAGATTCCTTTCCTAGATGTTTACTATCCCTTTAGTAATAAAAACAGCAGCAGGAGAATGAGAAGAAGAGGAACAAGAAGAAGGGAGGAAGAGAAGAAGGAGAAAGAACAAAAAGAGAAGGAGCAAGAGGAGTAGGAGGAATAAAACAAACTTTGAAAGTATCTTAATGCAATCCCATACAATATTCATGGTCATCATCCTAAGGCGATTATAGAAAGAGTCATTCTTATTTGCCAAAAAATAGGAAGAAGACTTATAAATATTCTAGAGCATGAGATAAAGAGCTATTTTGGGGGGAAAAGCATATACCACCTCATGAGTAACAGAAAAGGCTGATGACAAATACACTTTTGCATTTGCCAAGTATAACCCGAAGTGATCTACCTCCAATTGGAGCCTAGGAAATGACCAAGATTCAAGAATGGAATTCAAAAATGGTAAATATTCACATGAATCCAATGTGTTCAGAAAAAAAAAAAGCAATGAATAAATGACTAAGTCATGCAAATTGATTTATGGAATAAAGGGAATTTGTGATGGTAGTTCAGGACCTGACCAGATCATTTCCACCAGAAATTAAATAAGAGTTATCCTTGGGAACCCCAAATTTAATGATTGATGTACATCAGGCAAGAAAATGGAAGAAACTGAAACACATCAAAGTAAGCTTAAAAAACCCCTACCTCCTGGAGACCTAGAAAAAGAATTCTACTGACTAGAATTATACAGGAGAAACTCTTTTCATGAATAGCAGACAATTAATCCCTATTCTATAAATATAGACCTCAGAATATCTTGAAGAACTCAATGAAAAAAAATTGCATTTTAACAGGACCATTATGATAGACCAGACTATTTCCCATACTTGCCTGAATATAAGAGTGATACATAAAACCTTAAGAACAAGGTTTTTAATAGATGTTGTCTTGATGATTACTTGTTGTTCTTCATTCTCTTTTTTTTTTGACCTTTGCAAAAAAAAAAAAAAAAACTTTTTTTTCCCAAGCTTTTCCTTTCCTTCCCCCACCCCTCACCCCTAAATGACAGGTAATCTAATACATGCTAGATAAGATAAATTATATGACAAATACAATACATGTATACATATCTATACAGTTATCTTACTGCACAAGAAACATCAGATCTAGAACGAGAAGAAGAAAAAAACAACCTAAGAAGGAAAACAAAATGCATAGAAATATTCACAGAAAGCGTTAAAATGCTGTGTTGTGGTTCACTCTCAGTTCCCACAGGCCTCTCTCTGGGTGTATATGACTATCTTCATCGCAGCACAACTGGTTTGAATCACATCATTGTTGAAGAGAACCATGTCCATCAAAATTGATCATCGTATAGTCTTCTTGCTGTGTATAATGTTCTCCTGGTTCTGCTGATTTCACTCAGCATCAGTTCACGCAAATCTCTCCAATCTTCTCTGAAATCCTCCTGTTGATCATTTCTTACAGAACAATAATATTCCATAACATTCATATACCATAATTTATTCAGCCATGCTCCAATTGATGGGCATCTTTTCGATTTCCAGTTTCTTGCCACTACAAAAAGGGCTGCCACAAACATTTTTGCACATGTGGGTCCCTTTCCCTCCTTTAAAATCTCAATGGGATATAGGCCCAGTAGAAACACTGCTGGGTCAAAGGGTATGCACTGTTTGATAACTTTTTGAGCATAGCTCCAAATTGCTCTCCAGAATGGTTGGATCCGTTCACAGTTCCACCAACAATGTATCAGTGTCCCAGTTTTCCCACATCCCCTCCAACAGTTATCATTATCATTTCCTGTCATTTTAGCCAATCTGACAGGTGTGTAGTGGTATCTCAGAATTGTCTTAATTTGCATTTCTCTGATCAATAGTGACTTGGAGCACCTTTTCATGTGACCAGAAATAGTTTCAATTTCTTCGTCTGAAAATTGTCTGTTCATATCTTTTGACCATTTGTCAATTGGAGAATGGCTTGAATTCTTATATATTTGAGTCAATTCTCTATATATTTTAGAAATGAGGCCTTTATCAGAACCGTTGGATGTAAAAATATTTTCCCAGTTTACTGCTACCCTTCTAATCTTGTCTGCATTCATTTTGTTTGTACAAAAACTTTTTAACTTGATATAGTCAAACTTATCTATTTTGTGATTAATGATGACCTCTAGTTCTTCTTTGGTCACAAATTCCTTCCCCCTCCACAGGTCTGAGAGGTAAACCATCCTACACTGTTCTAATTTGTTTATAATATCTAACATTTTGTTTACCTCCTTAACTTATTTATTTTGTGGTTTGATTTATCAAGTTCTGAGAGAGGGAGGTTGAGATCCCCCACTATTATAGTTTT
>JAJPUD010008075.1:0-24329 GCA_023553655.1 Myrmecobius fasciatus | reverse complement strand
TTTTACCTTCACCCTGTATGTATCTCTATGTTTTAGATGTGTTTCTTGTAGACAACATATTGTTGGATTCTGGTTTTTAATCCAATCTGCTATCTGCTTCTGCTTTAAGGGAGAGTTCATTCCATTCACATTTACAGTTAAAATAACTAATTCTGTATTTCCTGCCATCTTATTTACCCTAGCTTATGCTTTTCTCTTTCATATCCCCTTTCCCTCCTCCCTACTATTTTGCTTTTGAAAACCACTTCCCTCAAACAATCCTTCCCCTTTAGAGCCCCACCCACCCCTCTTTTCCCCCTTTCCCTCCTGTTTCCTTATAAGTACGTCTATTATTCCCTCAGAGCCAAATCTGATGAGATGGAGATTAACCCAATTCTCATTTCCCTCCCTTTTCTCCCCTCAATCATTATAGGTTTTCTTTGCCTCTACATGTGATGTAATTTCCCTTATTTTACCTCCTTTTCCTCTTCTTCCAGTGTTATCCCTTTTCTACCTCTAATTTCTTTTTCAGTTTATCATATCATAATAATCATAAAATCACAATAAACATCTAATAATAATCATAAAATCACAGTAATCATATGATAATAATCACAAAATCACAGTAATCGTATCATAATCATAATGTAATAATCGATTCATAAAATCAACCCTCATTCTATAAGTATCTATAACATAAATATAGTTCTCAAGAGTTATTTTTCCTTGTTACCTTTTTATGTTTCTCTTGTGTTCTGTGTTTGTAGATCAAATTTTTGGTTCAGTTCTGCTCTTTTCAGTAGAAATAGGTGAAATTCTCCTATATCATTGAATGACCATCTTCTTCCCTGGAAGATAATGCTCATTCTAGCTGGGTAACTTATTCTTGGCTATAATCCAAGTTCCTTTGCCCTTCGGAATATCTGATTCCAGGCCCTTCGATCCTTTCAAAGTAGAAGCTGCTAGGTCCTGTGTGATCCTAATTGTGGCTCCCCAATATTTAAATTGTTTCTTTCTGGCTTCTTGTAATATCTTTTCCTTGGTATGATAGTTCTGGAATTTAGCCACGATATTTCTGGGGGACTTAATTTTGGGGTTTCTTTCAGGAGGTGATCGGTGGATTGTTTCAAGGAGTATTTTGCCTTCTGGGTCTAAAATATCAGGGCAGTTTTCTTTTATGATTTCCTGGAAGATAGTGTCCAGGTTCTTTTTTTCATCATGGCTTTCAGGAAGCCCTATAATCCTTAGATTGTCTCTCCTAGATCTATTTTCCAGGTCAGTTGTTTTTCCTAGGAGATATTTCATGTTTTTCTCTATCTTTTCATTTTTTTGTTTTTGTTCAACTGATTCTTGAAGTCTTGATGAGTCATTAATTTCCAATTGTTCGATTCTAATTTTTAATGTCTTATTTTCTTCAGTTACTGTTTTTAGTTCCTTTTGCAATTGACCAATTACATTTTTTTGTTCACTGCATTCTTTTTCCATTTTTTCTATTTTATTTTGCAGTGATCTCATTTCGTTTCCCCATGTTTCTTCTAACTCTCTTTTAAGATTTTTTATGCAATCTTCAAAGAAAGCCTTGTGACATGGAGACCAATTTATGTCTCTCTTTGGGGCTTTTTCTGGAGTTGCTTTACCTTTAGGGGCCTCAGGATTTGAGGTCTGTTCTTCCCTCTCTCCATAAAAGTTGTCTATGGTAAGAGCTCTTTTTGGTTTTTTATTCATTTTTTTTAAAGGTGTGAGGTCTGTTTAGGGCAAAAGTGGGACAGCTGCTTTAATTTGCCCTGGGGCAGTTCTGCTGATTGAGTTACTTCAGGAACTGGGCAGTTCTGCTGATTGAATTATTTCAGGTACTGGGCAGCTCCGATGATTGAATTATTTCTGGTGCTTATCAGTCCTGTTGTTTGATTGATTGCTTTAAGGTGCTGTGTAATGGCAGCTAGGTTCGATGCTCATCAGGGGTTCAGTGGTTCACAATCTATCCCCCTCAAAAGGCAGACCCTCCAAACCACCTGCCCACAATCAGGACAGATTGGCCCAAGAGGCCCCCAGAAGACTCCCAGGTGTGTGAAAAGCACAATGCTCCCACTCCTGTTCCGACTCCTGTTCCAGCTCCCTGCTCCAGCTCCCTGCCCTAGTCTCCCTGTGCTGCAGTCTGGGTTCAGTAGGCCACCCCCCTGCCCAATTAAAACAGACCTGTTTTGAGGTTCTTCCAGAGTATCTTCTTCTAGAATCGTGTTGTTCTCCAGATATTGTGGATTTTTTTGCTTCAGAATCAGTCTAGAGGCTTCATATGTTGTTGGTTTGAGGGGAGGTTAGAGAAGGTTACAGAGACTCCTGTCTGATCTCCGCCACCATGGCTCCACCCCCGGAAGGAAGTACCTGTTCTTCATTCTCAAAGAGGACCAAAATGATATCACTATGTTGGACTTGAGTTACAGTGTGTCTGACTGTGGCTGGTCAGACCAATATAAGCTCGGTATGCTCTGCCACAGGTCGGACTCTATGAACATTTGGGATGGTTACTCTAACTTGACTTATCTCATGTTACTTCTGAGCTAATTCAATTCTGCTTTGCTCACATAGCAAATATGATGTCATACCAAATACACAGTCTTCAAGCTATTCAAAATGAAAAGCTTTCAAAATAGACAGATCTATCAGAGATCAAAATCATATGGGAGGAGGATGAGGTTTATATCATCCCTGTTGTTCTGTCTGCTTTGTACCTAGAATATTTTCCATGAGGCTAAAGAGGATGAGTTTTTATCCTAATATTTTATTGAACTATGAAAAGCACCAATATTGTCTATCTATGCAAAAATCATATGAAATATTAAACATTAAAGAACAATAGCAGTATAGTTGCTTTCCCCAGAATTGATTATATCTGAAACACATCATAAAAACAAATTTCTATGTATCACTATTATATCCAGGCAAATATAGGAAATAGCCTGGTCTGTAATAATGGTCTTGTTAAAACAATTTTTTCAGTGAGTTTTTTTTTAAATAAAAATAGCTTTTTTTTCAAAATACATGCAAACATAATTTTCAACATTCACCTTTGAAAAACCTTGTGTTCCAATTTTTTCTCCTTACCTCCCCGCCTCCCCCTCCTCCCCTAGACAGCAAATAATCTAATATGTATTAAACATGTGCAATTCTTCTAAACATATTTCCACATTTATCATACTATACAAGAAAAATCAGATCAAAAAGGAAAAAAATGAGAAAGAAAAAAACAAGCAAGAAAATAAAAACAACAAAAATGGTGAAAAATACTATGTTGTGGTCCCCATATCCTCACTGAATTCTCCAAAATATTTTGAGGTCTATATTTGTAGAATGGGGATTAATTGTCTGTCATTCCAGGAAATGAGTTTCTCCTGTATAATTCTAGCCAGTAGAATTCTTTTTCTAGGTTTTCAAGTGGTAGTTTTTTAAAAGCTTACTTTGATGTGTTTCAGTTTAACAAGGTGAGCATGAGATAATAATCATAATTTAATGACTTCACCAACAATAGCAACAATAACAGCCACCACAAGACCCAATGCATCACCATGCTATGAGGGACATACAACAGAAAAATAAGGGAATGCCTTAAAAGGGATATGGGATAGGAAGTTCTTATGCCCTGAGACCAAAATGGGTTGTGAAGGTCTAGTAGAAGTGGCAGCCAATTGAGTTTTGGCTATACCACTGATTGGACAGTGCAGTGGAACTGCTTCTATGAATCCCAGAAATAACAGAGCATCATAGGACTGAAGGCCCTATGTGAAATTATCACAAAGATTAACTTAACATCAAAAACAGCAGAGCGAGTAGCATTCCTTTACATTCTGGTACCCAAAGAATGTAAGATAAATCAGAATAAATCATAAATAGCAATACTCAACATATGCTTTGGTGCAGATGACACTGACCATTAAAATGAACAAACTACAAATATGCATGAACGCTTTTATTCATGTACAAGTACTATACTATTAAAAAATGGAAACATCTTATAATAGACAAGGACTTTGTGCTACTTTTTCACAGTTATATATCTTCAGCACCAAGAGATACAACAAGAATTGCAACTCAGTGCTGGGTAATCATGAGAGTTAACTTCATCCCTAAATCCAGTTTATACTAAAGTAGAGCTCGAAAAGTTACCTAAATCTAAAAAGTACAAAACTAAAAATTCTGAAGCCAATGAATATCAAAACTTAACCAATGTTCTAGAAGGGCTACCTATTAATGAAACAGATGGCAGAAACCATGCTAACGTCCCACATTATCCTGAAGAAGAGACAGCTATGTTTAGAATGAAGTTTCGAAAAAGCTCCTTTTGAATTTGAAACCACAAATGAAACTAATATAACAGCTATACAAAAAATATTGTTTAAAAAAAGCTGCTATCTGTTATAATCATCCTTAATGAATTCATCCTCCTGAAAGAATCCCAGGGCCTGTATAAAACAGTATATGTTGAAACCATTGCCATGGTAAGGATATCAATCCAAAAAGATGGAGCTATCAAGGGATATTCCTAAGGACAGGTGTCAAATAGCACTATCTTGGAAATGAATTAGGAAAACTACCAATCTGTGGAAAGGTATCGGAAGAGCACACAAATATCTAGCAGTTATATCCAGTAGAATTCTTGAATACCATGAAAAAGAAATGCAATGAAAAAAAAATGCACAGTGGAATCTAGAAAAGGCAAGTTTATCAGAAATTTTTGATACCTGTAAGGAATAAGTAAAAGCAAAATCCAAAAGATTAATGTCACAGAAGCAAAGTCGAATCAAAAACAAAATAAACCATTCACCAATGAAAAAGTTTACTACAGAAGCTCATGAAGAAAAGAAATCAGAGGAAAGAGAATCTAAAAACAGAACTCTAAATGTGGAAAATGTCTGATCTCTAAGGTCAAAAGAAGTCTAAAGAAGAACAAAAGCATACAATAGATCAAACATGAAACCAAAAGCTTATCTTAATGTAATAAATGACAAAGCAATTATCCCAAGGGAGGTGAGACTCTAGCTTCTCTACAAGACTGGAAAGCAGTGTAAGAATTGTTGACAGTATTTCGAATGCTTCACAATGTCACATGAATTACCAGCAAAGTACTTTACCACTTTATTCTCTACAGGAAGTTTGACTATATCTTTCTTAACTGAATATATCATATATTTATTACCAGAAGATGAGAACACCAGCAACTCCTACAAATATAGGTTGCTTATATGTGAATGCACTTTAGACATATATTTATGCTGCTCAAAATATCTATTAACACAAGAAAAAAAATATTTTGGCCAAGGGACAAAAAATGTGTGCCAAAAAAAGTCACAGGGGTTTAAAAACAACTCATTATAAATTCACTGATCATTGTACAAATTACTGAAATGTATCATAGCTTTTGTAACAATTTATTGATCAGTATCAAATGGTTGACTCGGTGCCACGTTCATGGCGTAGTCAATATGTAAAGTAGATCCAAGCACTGTGAGAATGCTAGAGTATTTAAGAGTCATATGGAAAGCAGTTCTTGTTTCAAAACATGCTACTGATGCAATTTCAAGAACAAGTGACATAAAATATGGCATCATCTAGGGAGGAATTTTAGAGTCCACTGTAGTTCTGCCTAATCTTAAGACCATTATCATCAAGCCTAAAGAAAACTGAATATGACTTTCAAGTTAAAGAGGGAAGTATATCAAAGCATTGTATTAATCACATGGATGATATTAAGTTAGGTGGCTGTACTGAAAATCTTATTCAATAGATTAATCACCTTGTGGAAATTTTCTTTGATGATCCCAAAATGCCATTTGGACCTGATAAGTATAAAATTCTTAACGTGCTTCAAGGAAGAGTAAATACTGAAGACTTTGAGTTTGAATCTCCATGTCAAACCAAACCAATAGATGAAAGTAATACATACAAACAAATAGGTTTTTTTATTCTCCAGGCAAGACAAAAAGAGTTTATGACTATCAAAGAGAAAGCAGAGGCTGTGCATATTAACAGAATGATTGGCATCCTGAAGTCAAAGCATTATTGGGGTAAAAAAATAGATCAATGTACAACTATAATATTAGTTTTAACATATACTTTTGGTGCATTGAAATGGAAAACAATTGAACTAAACATTATCTAAACAAAACCTGTGCAATGTTAATGAAACAAAGCACTTATTACCCCAAGGCAGCTACTGAAGGAATAATAGTTACTCTTCAAAAAGTAGGAAAAGAAGTAAGAGATGTACACAGAACACACAATTTAAAATGTACAGAATTAATGCTTTAAAAAGAAAAAGACTTTCCTTCAAAAATGATAGTAAAGGCTGACAATGAGCATATACTTCTACATTTACTGAATATAACCACAAAGAGTATATCTCCCAATGGAATTTGTGAAATAGCTAAGATTCACCAGGTAAATCAAAAGGTGTTCCCTAGGAAGCATGCATACGAACTTGACCAATAATATTTTAGCAAAAAAGAGCCAAAGAAATATGTGAGTCAGATTTTTTAACTGGAAAACATTTTTAATAATAGCTTCTTATTTTCAAAATATATGCAAAGATAGTTTGCAACATTCATTCTTGCAAAACCTTGTGTTCCAAATTTTTCTCCTTCCCTTCTCCCACCCCCTCCCTTAGACAGCAAGTAATCGAATATAGGTTAAAGATGTACAATTCTTCTAAACATATTTCCATATTTATTGGAATTGGTTTGAATCACCTCATTGCTGAAAAGAGTCATGGCCATCAGAGTTGATCATCATATAATCTTGTTCTTGCTGTGTACAACATTCTTTTGGTTCTACTCACTTCATTTAGCATCAGTTCATGTAAGTCTCTCAAGACCTCTCCAAAATCATCTTGCTGATCACTTTTTATAGAACAATAATATTCTGTAACATTCATATACTATAACTTATTGGACATCCACTCAATTTCAAAGTCCTTGTCAGGCACATTATTTTTATAAAAGTCGATGGATTTATGATAATACTTCAAGATCAGGGTACTGCCATCAAAAATTACAGAAAAGTTTTCTTCAAGTGGTACAGTCTTAATAACTCCAGCAGATTATATGATGAGGTAGGAGAAACTATGCAACCTATCATTACAGGGTTACAAAAATGTTGTAATACTGATACCTTCAAAGATAAGATCAAGTGGCTAAAATTATACACTGAAAGCTCATGATCCTTGGTAAGCTGACAGACAACACATCCCTATAATAGTACTAAAACAGTAAACTTTAACATCCTTCAGAATTTAACAAATAAACTGGACTGAAACCAATATTCCAGATATAAAATGTTAATCCAATAAAAATTGCAATAGATTTTTCTATATTAAATACTCATAATCTTTAAACTAATGAAGCAAAAAGCTTTCAAAATGATGATATAGCAAAAGAATTAAAACCATTTGGCAACAGAATAAGCTCTGGCTCATCCCTGTGGTCTTATCTCTTATTAGAATTTTTCCTATGAGCTTATATGTCAATAATCTGTCAGAGGTAGTCAAGTAATGCAGTGGATCACATGCTGAGCCTTGAATCAGAAAGACCTGTGTTCTACAAACCTCAGACATTTATTACTTTTGTGGCTCTGGACAAGTCACTTAACTTTTGCTATCATTTCTTCATCTGTAAAATGGAAATTATAAACACCACTTAGGTGGCAGGGTTGTTGTAAGGGTCAAATAAAATAATACTTGTAAAACACTCAACGGAATTTTGCCAAACTGTATGCCAATAAATCTGATAATCTAAGTGAAATGGATGAATACTTACAAAAATAAAGATTTCCCAGGTTAACAGAGGAGGAAATAAATTACTTAAATAGTCTCATTTTAGAAAAAAGAAATTGAACAAGGTATTAATGAAATCCCTAAGGAAAAAATCTCCAAGGCCAGAAGGATTTACATGTGAATTCTACCAAACATTTAAAGAACACTTAATTCCAGTACCACGTAAACTATTTGAAAAAAAAATTTGGAAAGAAGGAGTCCTACCAAATTCCTTTTATGACACAGATGCTTAGGTGCTGAGACCTAGCTAGGTAGGATCAACAGAGACCACTTTCCCCAATGAATATTGATGCAAAAATCTTAAATAAAATATTATCAAAAAGATTACAGCAAGTTATCCCCAGGATAATACACCATGGCCAAGTAAGATTTATACCAGGAATGCAGGGCTGGTTCAATCAGGAAAACTATTAGCATAATTGACAATATCAATAACCAAACTAACAGAAATCAAATTATTTTGTCAATAGATACAGAAAAAGCATTTGCCAGAATCCAATACCCCTTCCTATTAAAAACATTAGAGAGCATAGGAATAAGGGGAGTTTTCCTTAAAATGATCAGTAGCATCTATTTAAAACCATCAGTAAACATCATATGTAATGGGAATAAACTAGAACCATTCCCAATAAGATCAGGGTGAAACAAGGTTGCCCATTACTACCATTACTATTCAATATTGAATTACAAATGTTAGCTTTAGCAGTAACAGAAGAAAAAGAAGTTAAAGGAATTAGATTAGGTACTGAGGAAACCAAATTATCATTCTTTGCAGATGATGATATAGTATACTTAGAGAATCCTAGGGAATCAACTAAAAAACTGCTAGAAACAATTCACAACTTTAGCAAAGTTGCAGGATAAAAAACAAATCCACAAAAACCAGCATTTCTATATGTTACCAATAAAATCCAGCAGCAAGAGATACAAAGAGAAATTCCATTAAAAATAACTATAGATAATAAAACACTCAGCAAAGCTTCTGATACATACTAGGTGCTATTACATATAATATATGAAATCTCAAAAGTGGAAGCTGTTTTTCCATTCTTAGGGATATTGCATGGAACATTTGCCATGTGTCTATACAGATGAGATGTTACTAAGAAAAGCAGGTCTTCAAGGCAAGAATAATAAACTTAGAATCATATGATCAAAGTTCAATGATCTTGAGCAAGCCAGTAGTGCTGAGCCTCAGTTTCCACTTCTATAAAATAGAAATATCATTAGAATGATTATTTCCGAGGACTGGTGTCAGCAGATTATTTTATATACCTTAAAGCATGACATAAATGTGAGTGTTGGAGATGATGATGATGTTTATATCACTATCTTCCCCTCCAAGGACCATTTATAAGGTTGCAAATTGGTCATCACCGGTCCATATTCTACTCAGTTAATTCTCTGTCATTGCCAAGGGTCTGCCTTCCAGGATAGGAAGGCATTATAGGCTCTAAGCTCACGAAAAAACATGAAATGAAGCACTGGGAAATTGAGGTCTCTACACAAGCGGCTGAAAGCATTCCACCTGACAGTTGTCTTGCCCACCTGCCAGCAATCAGTCCCAGGATGCCCTGGGTTGGCAGCTCTGCCAGTGCTGCCTCCCTCCCGCCCATCAGTGGAAGGAAACACTTGCCTCTGGAAAAAGGATAGTTAGTGCACTGAGCAACCTGTCCCAGCTGCAGCAGTCAGACACTTCACAGAGCTTTGAAGCAGAAAAGGGGGAAAGGGAGGGTGGGGAGGGAATAAGTAGTGCCTTTGAAGCGTGGGACTTTGAATAAAAGTTTGACAGTTTTCAGCTCCATCTCTACTGTAGTTCAGATAGAAGCCAGAATTTCCATAGTTCAAAAGCAGAACCATTACCAGCATTAGGCAATATGTGGAAAGTGCTACAATCATGCTACAGGGGATACATTTGCCTTTCCTGAGCAAGCCTGGGCCTTGCTGTTGGTGACTCCATGTTATCTGAATCTTTCTCAAAGCATCCAAAATACTCTAAATGGAACCAAAAGTCTCATTATGTCAAGGAAAAACTGAGGAAAAGGACTTTACCAGTTGGGGCCAGTGTTTCAGGAGCATATTTTCTATGTGATAAATATATTTTTACAGGCTTTTAAAATTATCATTATTCATATATTGATCCTTGGTTATTGATGATCTTTCTTTATATTCCCATGTTTTATCAGTTTTAGCTTGCTAAGTAAACACCAGGAGATTCTTATTTCGAACCTTCATAAATTCTGCTTGTGTCCAATCACTGTCTACTCAGAGACACATATCTGTGTCAACAGTAGCTTATGAGATGCTAGCTCTTTTAAATGGCATTCAGCAGAGATCTGTGTATTACTGGTTGTTGAAACTATTTGAAGAAACCATTGGGCACAGCTATACAACTCATTAAAAAGTGCAAAGAAAAAGCAATTCATAATCAATTTCTCCTATTTCTTTTTAGTGCAACATTTGGGTTATTGTTTTGTTTTGTTGGGTTTTTTAAGGAAAGAAATGCTTCTCATGAAAAATAGCCTTGAGTGCCACATTTATTTGGAAAAAAATCTTCATTGCCACTTTTTCAGCCCCCAAAAGTTGGGAGAAAAGAAAATGGTTTTCCTATAAAGCTTCCATTGATGGGCTTCACATTCTTTGGTTATCTGCAGCATTAGAAATGGTAAAGTGTGGGAGGCTCAGTCCCAGCCAAAGAGCTCCCCCTTCTAGCTCAGATCAAAGTTTAATACATGAGTGGTCAGTTCAGTTCTTGTCCCTGGGTACGTGAAAGGTTTGCAGAGGAATAGCTGGTTCTGGACAGCAGACTTATTGTGTTCAGTGAGGTCTTTACATGAAGGCAGAACAGATTCCTATCCTTAAGATATAACTTGAAGGGTAGCATAAGATGTTAGGTAGCACTGAGGCTAGAGCACTGGGTTCTGGAGTCACTCAGAATTGAATTCAAATCCAACCTTTACACTTACTACCTATGCAATCCTGAGAAAATCACTTAAAAATCTCTTTGTCTCAGTTTCTTCAACTATAAAATTGAGATAAAATACCTGCTACCTTGTAAGGCTGTTCTGAAGATCAAGTGAGATAATATTTGCTTAAAAAGTGGTTGGTACATAGTAGACACTACATAGATCCATATTCCTTTGGCCATTCCCTTCCATATAAGGTCCCTAAACATTTCTCCAGCAGGATTGATCTATAAGGCCCTTTCTACTTCTAAATTTTATGATTATGAAGAGTCCTGTCTGAAAGACTTTACATCATTCCATAAGGAAAGTGGATTAAGTCATTGTGCCCACCTGGAATAGATAGTATGTCATATAAGCTAATGCATCAGCAGATATTCATTCATGTCCTTGCCCCTGCATTGCTTATCTCTATCTCTTGTACCTAGAATGCCCACCTTTCTCACTTATACCTCAGGTAACCCTTAACTTCCTTCAAAGCTCTGTTCAAGCGCCACTTCCTAAAAATGCTCATGCGCTCCCCAAAAGGACTTGTAATTTATTTCATGTATACCTTGTATTTACCTGTCTGTATCCATGTAAGCTCCTTGAGGGCAGAAACAATTAAATATTTTTTAATTTATTTATTATGGTGAGATCATTGGGGTTATGTGACTTGCCCAAGATTACACAGGTAGGAAGTGTTAAGTGTCTGAGTTCACATTTGAACTCAGGTCCTCCCTGACTTCAGGGCCAGTGCTCTATCCATTGTACCATCAAGATTCCTCTATTATTTTGTTTTTTGTCTTTGTCTCCATGGTGCCTGAAAAAATGCCCAACACATAATGATGCTCAATAAATGCTTACTGAATTGAATTACAGAAAGTTCTCACTTCAAATTCACATTAAGCAAATTTGACTAAACTGGCAGCAGGACCAGTTTGGGTCCACCTCTGGGCTCCAGCTCCTGCGGTGTTGTCTGTAAGAACTACTTAAAGTTAGAACTTTCCAGCAGTAGAAAGGGCAATCTCATTAAAATAGTGAGTATTTAAAAACTAAAAGTTTTCAAAGAACTTTGATGATAATCACT
Source organism: Myrmecobius fasciatus (assembly GCA_023553655.1). Lineage (NCBI taxonomy): Eukaryota > Metazoa > Chordata > Mammalia > Dasyuromorphia > Myrmecobiidae > Myrmecobius > Myrmecobius fasciatus. Next base: position 12,496 of record JAJPUD010008075.1, on the reverse strand, counting down.
AAGGATATAATAGAAAGGATTCTAGCCTTCAACAGTGGGTCAACTATATGCATTCTAAGGTTTTATTCTAAGTCTGTGATTTTATTACTAAGACAAACTGGGTAAGTGTTGCTCATTTTGTTTTCTTCCCTGTTGTCCAATGAAGACAAGAGATGAAAAAAAGAAAACAATTTGGGAAGCGAATATCTGGCTAAGCATAAGAAGGTGATGTCAGAGAATAAAATTTGGACTTCTGAACCACGATTAAAAATACAGGGGATGACAAATGCCTAGCCATTTAAAGATTACACTATTAAAAAAGTTGGTAAAAATTCATTTGTCACGTGTCTTGCAGATCTAATCAAAAAGCTTTTATCTAAAAATGATCGGGAAGGGAGAAGACCTACTATGTATATCACCCAAGCCAGATACCACAAAGAATAGGTAAAAAGAAGGGGAAATTACATCAATTATTTTGCCCAAAAGTTCACATGACACAGAATTCAAAAAGAAGGGCCAATAGTAAAACTCAGAGCCACAAAGACTGCACATAAATGCCCAAAGTAGACAACTAACAAGAGGAATTACAGATCTTAATGCAAGAATGAAAGTTTGACCTCATGGCTATCATTGAAATTTGCTGTAATAAAATACAATTGGACTATGGATAAATATTGGTATAAGTTATTCAAAAGAATTCTGGTAGGTAAAGGGAGTAGCATGAATTAATTTTGCCCATTTGGATTATGGGTAGCCACACAGGTCTGCCTAGAAGTAGCTCATGGGAGGATATAAGCATTGCTAGAGTTAACTCCACATACTCTTCTCAAATGGAGATTCTGATTCCTTCCAGGAGGGGAAGTAGGAAGTTCTACTTTCCTGAGAGAAAAAGTATCAGGTTAGAATTATATTCATCTACTCCTTTAAATACAGTTAGTCTTTGGGAAATAATTTTTAGGTGCAAAGTGAGCTCCTGATCTAGTACTATACCTTAATAAAGTTGTTGTTTGTCCTTCATTCTATAATAAGACTGTGACATCAGGGAGGTGATATCATGAATTGCAAGTGGACTGTATTTTAAGTGATGGAGGGCATTCACAGTCACCAGCCTCATTCTCTCCTCCAGAGCTATCTGGGTCAAGTGTCAAGATATAGATCCAGACAATTAGAGATGGCCCAGAATGTAGAGAAAGCCCAGAAAGCTTGCCCTTTTGAACTAAGGTGTTTCCCAGGTCTCAGTTTGTCTAAGGCAATGCCAATTCAGTGTTTAAGGCTAGGTAAAAATGAGGCAAAGAATGACCACTTGTAACTAATCAAAAATCCCTTAACAGGGAAGGATTCTCCAAGCTATATATCCAAGGCTTGACTCCCATCCCCACAAAATACTGGTTCCACAGTGTACAGAAAGCAACAAATAAACCTCAACAGAAACCAGTGAAACCATACAGATGACAATGCGTACCAGACAATACAGAGACTGAATGAACCCTCCCACTCAGAGTTAAATTATCTTAGCTCAAACAAAAGAGAGAGAAAAGAGAGAGTCCCAAATCTCATCCAAGGGGGAATTCCCTCAAATCTTTAATGTAGTAAGCTAGAGACAGAACATGATCAAGGCTCCATCTACTTTATACACCAGTTTCTTCCTAGATTCTTTTTCCCCATTCAGGAACCTGCCACCTAGAACTACATATATTCTCTCTCAAAGTTGGAAGACACAAAACAGATCTCTCTTCTCTCAAGCTCTCTCCATCTCCCCTCCTCATGCAGGTCGAAAGCACTGAATAATCAGTTCTCTCAAAAGAATCTTATGCAAATACACTTGGAACCATAGGTTACATAGTGAGGAAAAGACTGAGAGAAGTGGGTTTCTATTTTCTGGTTTCAGAGTTGGATGAATGATTATATTCTAAAGGGAATCAGTAATGGTTCACAAGATCACAGATTAGTAGATTTTGAAGTGGAAAAGACCTTATCAGCCATCTCATCTAATCTCTTTATTTTATTAATGAGGACAGTGAAGCTCAGAGAAGTTTATAACTTGCCCAGTAAGTATCAGAAGTAAGATCTGAAAGTAGGTCTTCCCAACACTCATTCAACTCCACCCCAATGCTTTGTGTTCATTGCAGTAAAGGATATCTCTAGTAGCAGGCTCAAAGTCTGTATGTTTGTAATAAATTGCCTTGAGGGGTAACATAAAGAGCCATCACCAGAGGTCATCAACATAGGTTGGCTGGGCACTAGTTAGTTTGTTTCAGAGGGTATTCTTTTTTTTAGAACTAGGTTATATTAAATGACCTTGAAAGAAGGTAGTATGAGATTTCCTCCATTTCTAAGATTGTGTGATTCCATGAAAAAACAATTATGATTCAGTTATGCATATTAATCACTTTGTATTAATGACAACAGCATCTGAATACATTTGAAAATTGTATGCTTATATGTGTGATAAATTATTTATTTGTTTTGAGGAAGGTATATTTGCTTATTCATTAAACTGATTCATCTAATGAGATATATCCCTCTGCAATAACTCTGTGATCCCCCAGGAACCAGCAATGCCTAGGCTAGGAAACACTCATCTAAAGATAGCTTTGGGGCACTGATGACTCCCAAGTCCACATCAGAAAAAAAGGAACAGACAAAGAAAAAGATCTGACAGGAAATCAACTCTCCTTGAAAACCACACAGTCGATGGCTAAAGAAGAGAAATAGCAAAGAATTTCTACTGAAAATTATTCTCCTGGTTATTATGTGCTCAATGGAGGCCTAAATCAGTCTTACCTATAATATACATTTGCTATATTCCTCTAAGGATTTTTAACATTTAAAGATTTTGTTTTGTTTTTTAAGATACAAAAGAGACAAGTTATTCCATTCTGGCAGTTTTCTCTGGCTATCAGTAGAAGTTAAGGGCTAGCAGAGACTAGAGGAAGTATACTGGAAGTGACCTAAGAAGATGGAGTAAAAAAACTCAGTGGGGAAGCTGAGAACTCTCTAGCTGAGGGATTCATAACATGTGCGTGTTGGTGTACACACTTATACATATATACATGTGTGTGCATGATGGACCCTTTTAACAATCTGAAAAGGCCTTTGGATCTCCTTGCAGAATGTCTTTAAATACATAAAATACATGGCATTACAAAAGAAATCAATTACAAAGAAACAACCATCAAATTTAAAAAGCAGGTTCATATACTCCAAGTTAAGAATCTTTATCTAGAGAAATGACTTAAGGCTGCCAACTTAGTGTGGCGGTCTCATTGTGTATGTTATATGTGTATATATGGCATGTTTTACCAGGGCAGGGTCACAGAAGAAAGAAGGGTTAGCATATTGAGAATAGTTGTCTTTTTATCAATTTTATTTCTTTTATGATTTTCAACTTATTATTTTTAAGATTTTTTGCAAGATCATTCATTTGTTAGTTATCAGGTTGTTTCTAAATATGACAGACAATTCATTAGTACACTTTTTTTCCACTTTTCAGCAAAGCTATATATATAAAGATGTAATTGTTCTCTCAGCACTGCTTTATATACTTTGGTTTATTATTGCACCATCACTCTCTTTACCACATATTTATTCTATTCATGATGTGCTGTATGACCCACTCATTATTTTGTGTATTGCCAATTGGTGTTCACTGTTGTCTGCATTCTTATTTCTCCTTATTGAGTGAACTATATTATTATTTTTTCTTTTTTCCTATGATTTTCCCTATTGGTGACACTTTTCATTACATCAGAGTCTTTAAAAGATACATGTGATTCTTTTGCTTTTCTGCCAAGTAAAATGTAGAATCCTTACATACATATTGATTGACTATTTATCTCTTCAAATTCCTCTGGCTTATTGTTTTCCTTTATTAGATTATAGATTCCTTGAGGGTAGCAACCACCTTTATTTTTCTAATCATATCCCCAGTGCTTAGACAGGGCATAGCACCAGTACTTAATAAATGTGAATTGTATTGCATGGTACCTACTCTGTGACAGGCACTGTACTAGCTGTTAGGGATATAAGTACAAACAATGAGCTTATATTTGAATGAAGGAGACAAATACATATGAAAATGCACACAGCAAAATAGTTAAAATACAAATATATATATATGTATATATAAACATATATATACATATATACATATATATGTGTGTATATATATATCTATACATACATGTACATATATATATATATATATATATATATATATATATATATATCTGGACTGGGGAGCTTGGAAAGGAAGAAACTATCACTTTATTGTCTTTTGGGGGAGGGAAGATAGGAAAGTTTTCGTGCAAAAACGGTGCCTGAACTGGATCTGTGAGCTGGAGATAATAGGGACTATGTTGCAGGCATGGCAGATGGCCAGTGTAAAGGCAGGGAGATGGGAGATTGTCATGTGTGAGGAACAGAGAGAAGGATTAGAAATACAAAGAAATACAAACTTAAAATCACAAAACTTCAGTATTGGAAGTCTACACGCCAATGTATTCAACTGATATGTACCTAGGTATTTCCTCAGATACATTCATACTTTTGGGCATCCAATTTGTCTTCTTCTAGCAAAAGGCATCTGCTTAGAGGAAGACAAGGATACAAGCATGCTAAAAGAATAGTTATAAGAGGGAGAAATGTAGCTCTGGGGGAAAAGAGCAAAAGAAAATCAGAGCAGGATCAGTATGTAGCTTAATTGACTACAGTAGAAAGGTCGGAAGTTGGTTAAGATCTTTACTATTTGAAAGTCTGTTTCATCTTTTCATAAACAATTCCTTAGTACTTATGTGAAAATCTGTATGTTTATTAAAAACCAATGGAAATAATATATGATAATTAATGCAAATATGCTGCCTTTATGTAAAGAAAAACATCAGCTATAAAAATTTAGCACTCTTATTTTTTTCTTTTATGTTTTCTTCTAATTTAATGAAATGTCAGTCTCACCTCAAATATGATCAAGTAAAACCTTTGAGAATTCTCATCAAATATTTAGAGATTAATTTGTATATTTCTGTGAATTTCAACTTGCATAAATTATTTGCTTAAGATGTTCTAAGTGCTGAATTTTACCTATTTGTTCCTTTTTTACTGTGATTTTTCACTTCTGAAATTATAAAAAAGTTATATAAATGTTCTTCTATTAGGGTAACTGTTTGGATATCAAGGTTTAATCACTGTACACACTTTATTTTCCTATTATTCTCAGTGTCTGCCATTCTAGCTGATGAATTAAGGACAGGCATATTTGGAAATGTGACAAACACCATACAAAAAGAAGAAGGAAAACAGAAAACATTTCACAAAATTTTATGAAGGCACCAGAAGGTCTGTATATAGAATCCTAACAACTTAGTCCCAAAGTAAAAACAAATCTCAAAGTAGAAACTTTTATTTTTCCCATTCATTTTCAGGTATAGAAACAAAACTCACAATGTGTCATCTTTTGCCTAGTGAAAGCAGTTGAAACAAAGAATGGGCTACAGAAAGATGTCTAAAAGAGAAGAAAATATTAGGGACTCGGTAGAGGGCAGGAGAAAGTATTTATAATATATACTATCTTTGGTGTATGTTATCATAGTCTTATATGTACCCATGCCAAGCACTGGGGAACAAAATATACTTGTATTCAGTTAATGATATTACTGCACAAACACATAAGAACAAGAGCTATTTCCCAATGGATATATAGGCAGAAGATATAAATAGAATGTTTTCAAAGGAAAAGTTGCAAACTACTAACAAGAATGAGAAAAACTGTCACAAATTACTAAAAAGAGATGTCCAAATCAAAACAACTCTGAAGATTCAACTCACACCCAGAAAATTTGTAAAGAAGACAAAATATGACTATAATTAATATTGGAAGGATTATGGAAAAGCAGGCACTCTAGTTGCTGTTGGTAAGAGCAGAGAATTGCTCTAATTCTCCTGGAAAGTAAACTGGAATTGTAAAAAAAAGAAAGATTAAATCATAAATCCCACTGCTGCTTATATACGTCAAAGGAGTCAAAGATGAAAACAAAGGTGCTATATACAACAAAATATTTATGGTAGCACTTTTTATAGTAATAAAGAACTGGAAAGAAGATAGATACCCATAGATTGGGGAATGGCTAAACAAACTGAATACAATGGAATACTTCTGTGCTATTAAAAACAATAAATATAAAGAAGACAGAGAAGCATGTGAAGACTTACATTACATGATGCAAAGTGAAAAAGGAGAACCAGAAAAACTGTATATTCCATAATTATAACAATATAAATTGAAAGAACAACCAAAAGTGAAGTCTATCAAACATTTAAAGAATGGTTAACTTCAATATGCATAAACTATCTGGAAAAATAGTGAAAAAACATTGTATTTTAAACTCCTTCTATGAAATAAATATGATATAATCTTGATAACTGAATTAGGAAGACAAAAAGAAGACATAAATACCTAAAACATCCCTAATTAATATTGATGAAATGATATTGAAAAATATTAATAAAGAACCTTAAGGAATATATGAAAAAGATTGTTGACTGTGTCCAGATGAAATTTTATACCAGCAATGTAGGCATGATTCAATGTAAAGAAAATTATAAACATAACACAAATATCATTTAATCAACAGATGCAAAGAAAATGTGACAAAATATACCACTCATTTATTTTTAAAACATTGAAACACAAAGCAATAGACTTTTGCTTAATGAAGTAAATAGCATATATCTAAAAGAGCTAGAATTATGTGAAATGGAAAACCTCTAGGGGTCTTTCTAATAAGAGCAGACATAAAGCAAAGATGTCCATTGTCATCACTATTATTTGAAAGGGATTCTAGAAATGCTAGCTATAGCAATTACACCAGATAACAAAACCAAGGCAACAAGCAAAGGTAAAGGAGGAATAAAATTATCACTTTCTACAGATAATATGATGGTTTGCTTAAAACCCCAGAGATTCAGCTAAAAATTAAGTGAGATAAACTATTAACTTTAGTAAAATAGCAGGACAGAAAATAAACCCATATCAGCTTTTCTTTATATGATGAACAAAACCCTAGAGGAAGAGAGAGAAAAGACACACACAGGAATTATATGAATCCAACTACAAAACACTCTTTACAGAAATAAAGCTTCCCTCAGGTTTCACTGCACAACCTGCCCCTACACTGGCAGGCTGTCTTGAGAGGGAAAACTGCTACTACTCTCAGAATTCTAGCCTACTGCTGACCTCATAACACTAGCTCATGAGCCTACATTGGTTTGCTTTTCCTTAACAATCAGCTAGGTGGCACAGTGGATAGAGTGCTGGCCCAGGAGTGAGAAAAGTTCCTGTTCCTGAGATGCTTATTAGCTGTGTGACCCTGGGCAAGTCATTTAATCCGTATGCCTCAGTTCCTCAGCGGTAAAGAAGGGAATGACAAACTATTCCTGTATCTTGCCAAGAAAACCCCCAAATGTGATTGAACTCAATTCCCTTCCCTCCACAAAGGACTCCTTCTTGCCTTAAGGTTAATTGGTTTCAATTTAGTCAGTTCTGAATCCCAAATTCCTTAGGTAATCTTATGTAGAAGAGTGGCTAAGAACAAAAGTATAAATGCCAGCTGGACTCTAAAGGCAAGTTCACTGACTGGCAACCAGAGCTGCATTCAAGAAACTTTGTACCAAGTTCAGGAAATGTCTATCTTGCATGTGAAGACCTTCTCTTTCCATTTCAATGCTACTACTGTCCAGTAAGTGTCCTCCAGACCTTAATCACCGAGGCATCCCTCTTACAAAAGATGCAATTATTGTTGTTCAGTCCTGTCTGAACCCTGTTGTGGTTTTCTTGGCAAAGATACTGGAGTGGTTTACTATTTCATTCTCCAGCTCATTATACAGATGAGGAAACTGAGGCATACAGGGTTAAACCATTTGCCCAGGATCACACAGCTAGTAAGTGTCTTAGTCCTATTCAGGAAGATGAGTCTTCCTGACTCTGGGCCTAGCTCTCTATTCCTTGTGGTACATAGCTGTCCTGTAAGAGACTACAAAGATATTAATTACTCATGTTTGAGCACTGCCAACATTGTGAAAATAAAGGTACCAGAAGTGGTAATATGGAGCAGAAATATGAAATAGATTTGGGAGAGCATAGTAGTTAGTTACATGGAATAACCATGACAAGGGATCCATCACAGATAACAGAGTTTTGCCATTTATTTACATGAAACAACTCATGGGCGATTTCAACCACAAATGAACAAGACAGAGTCGGGTCATTAAACAGTTTAATTTTTGTGAGGGGACACAACTTTTCCAGATCAGAGCAAGGAGGGGAAAATAAAGGAGGGATCTAGGGAATGACAAAGTTGTGTCCTGAGATGTAGAAACTGTCTTAAAGACAGTCTGGGAAAACTGAGTTCCCATCAAGACAGTCTCAAAGACTGAAGACTAAGTGTATGGATTAACAATGGACTCTGGCTTCACATCATTTTATGCAAACAGGACAGTCTGGGAGAACTGACCAGATTATATGATTAATAATAGGAACCAGATGGTATTTTTTTAGTAATTCCTGAGAATAAGCTAGTTTAGGATTCACATCACTAAAATAATAAAAATAACAACCTCTAAATCCATTTATTGACTCAGTATTATACCAGTAAAACTAGTAAGAGGTTACTCATAGAACTAGACAAAATCATAAAAGTCATCCAGAGGAAAAGGTCAAGAATCACAAGGAAAATAATTTTGAAAAGCAGAAAGGAAGGAGACCTAGCAGAATCTGATTTCAAACTACAAAGTCCCAATCACTGAAACTATTTAGCATAGGTTAAACACAGAGATAAGCAGTAGAGATGACTAGTGAGATAGGATCCAAAAGCAATCAAGCATGAGATTGTTATGAGTAAGGATTGCTTCAATTATTGAATTTGTAACCTCAGTATTTAGCACTTCAGAATGAAGTGCCTAGGACATTGTGGGAACTTTGTAAATTCATCTTGACGCCAAAATGTGGGATAAGGACTCACTCTTGGACAAAAACCTGCTAGGAAAAGTGGAAAGCAATCTGATAGAAATTAGATTTACACATACAACGCACACCACTATATCACAACAAAGTCCAAAAGGAAATGTAAACTCGGCATATCACAAGCACATCTGAGGAAAATGGAAGGAGATATCTTTCACAAATATCAATATGGTGAGAATTCTTGACCAAGCAAGGGAAAAATGATAATAAAATACAAAATGGGCAATTTGAATGGTTAGAAGCGAAGATAATAAGAGAGATTCAAATCAAAACAACTCTGAGGATCGATTTCATGCCATTTAGATTGACAAAGGAGGAGAATGAGAATTGTTGGAAGGAATATGGTAAAACTGGTATATTAAAAGTATCATTGGTGGAACGATGAAGCAGTCTAACCATTCTGGAAAACCATGTGAAACCACAGCCAAACAAAATCACTAAACTCTGTTTTTTGTATCTGAGGAAAAACATTCCAGGTAGCATTAGGGGAACTGAAATGCGATTTGACCACAGATACAGCTCCCAGCCATATATCCTAATGAGCTGAAAGACAGTGGGAAGGACCCATAGATACAAAAATATTTATGATACATTTTTGGCATAGCAAAGAATTGAAAATAAGGTGGGTATCCTTCATTTGAGGAACAGATGAACAAATTTGGTTATGGATGATCAGCTTATCAATTTTAAAATTAGCTTATCCTTTTAAAAGGGAGTCCTTACAAATGAATATAATATCCCAGATATAGTATGGACGAGGCTACATATAGCAAGACTATCATCTGCTTGTCCTGGACATTTTGTATCTCTTATTGTAGCCTAAAATCCCATTGGCATTTTTGGCTGCCATGTTACAAGTTAACTCCTCTTCAACTTGAATTCTTCTAAAATCCTGTGTCTTTTGCAGATCAATTGCTATCCAGGCACATCTCTCCAATCTTGCACTTGTGAAGTCAATTTTTTAAAAAGACAAGTATAAGTCTTTACATTTACCCCTATTGAATTTTACCTTATTGGATTCCTCTAGGGTTCCCATGGGAACAGAGGAGAGCTGGGTTAACTATCACATCGCACTTCAGACTGCCAGTCAACAGACCAATCCAGCATCATAGCAGGCAGGTTGAGAACCTGAGGGAGAAGACTGTTATAGCTGCCATACTAAGCATTCATAAACAATTTGGATAAAAAATAAAATTCCCTTAATAGAGTAGAGCACAAGCTCCCCTAAAGCAAGAGAATTAGAGGTTTTTTAACAAGATACAGTTTTTAAAACATTTTTCTAGGAGTCACTTATATAATTTTAATCCCTCTGAAAAAATTTCTCTTCCCTAGGAGGGGGTCAACATAGTTTTAAGCTGCTCAGTCACAACAAAAGAAAGATGCTTCTTAAAATATCTGTTTTATTCTGGCAGCATAGATGTAGCCTTAGGTAAAATCATCAAATATGTAGTGCTAAGAAGTCACTTTTGGTAGGGAAAGCATATGCCCATGATCCTCCTAAGACCATTTCAGATTGGTTGTCCTTGAGGGTCTTTTCTTAAATGCATTTTGATTCCCCTAATGCTACCTGGAATGCTTTTCCTCAGACACAAAAAGCAAAAACAAAAAAAAACAAAAAAGTGAGGTGAAAGCGCTTTATTTCCTACTTGCTATAATGGTCTTCCTTACCCCATTAAAATGTCTTAAGGAGAGCTCTGGCAGATTTCTTCCCTAGTACCAATGTTTGGGGAAAGAGAGAATAGTGGGAGGAGATGAAAGCAAACTAATGGAACAATCTGGCCAATTTAGACTATTTCCCAAAGCAGCATTTTATCTGACTGGGTACCACTTAACAAGTCATTAACAAGAAAATGTACTTCAATCTTTAACAAAATAACAGTACTGTGTCCTCCAGAGACTAAGCAAATAGGTGAAACCTTTGTGTTTTCAGCACACAGTCTGGAATCTGAAAGGGTCAAATTCAAATTCGGACATAATGAGAGAGGCAAGGGCCTTCTGCAAACCTGGGTGAATCAGGAACGTTCCTAGGAGAGCCTCAATAATGAGCTTTCAAGAGCTACAAAGCAAACCTAGTTTCTTTTTTTTAAAAACAAATTTTAAATTGCCTCCTTCTCCCCCTTGATCCCTTTCTCCTTCCTCCAACTTACCATGACCCCAAATTTTCCTATTTTGATTTGATTTAGATTGGAAAAAATGTAAACACATAGGCAAGAATGATGAGGTCCAGGTAGCAAAACCTATTTCAAAATAAATGTGTGACAAATTCACAATGGCCATTCTCTTTGCCAAAAGGAAGGTTTACTTAGGAGAAGAGTTTGCAGACAAAATAAGAGATAAAACAGGCACACCAGGAGTGGCAGGTATGAAATAGAGTTGGGAGTACTTATGGTTAGCAAAGAAAAAGACAAGTTCCCCTGGGGAACTCACAATTAAGGAGGAGAAAGGAAGTACTCCATGAGGTGGGAGAAAGCCATTAACTGGAAGGTTAGATTGACCTGAGTTAGCTAAAGTAAAGAGAAAGGCATGATTAAAGGGAAGGCACTATGAGGGAGAGAAAGAAAATACCTCATGGTGGGCTTATTATTCCAGAAAAGAACTTAGCAAAGATCTTCATCATAAGCAGATCTTTTATGGGGGAAGTGTAGCCTTGGGAGTTGCAAAGACCCAAACTGAAGAGAGCTACAGACCAGGTCCCAGACCTCCCTAAAGATAAACTAATCAAAATAATCTGGGAAAGCTGCTTAGGATAATAAGACAGTCTGGGAAAGCTAAGTTCCCATCATGGTTGTCTCAAAGGTTGCTGGGAATGTCTTTAAAGATGCTAATGAGATTGGAGACAGGATATATGAATTAACAGACTAACTTCATATTATTATATACGAACAATATTTGACAGTTCACGTCAAGAATAAGATTATGTAAAAAATGGAACATCTAAGTGGAAAATGGAAATACTAACCAATCAGGGTACTTACAAACAGCAAAATATTTGACATCATATAGAAGTTTCTTTTATTGCTGACACACAACCAGTATATTTCTCCTTTTTAATTTGGCACTTGAACATAAAATGCCTCACTTGAGCTTCACAGAATGGTTGGTGGTATAAAAAAACCTACAGAGCTTCAATGACATACTCAAAGTGAATCAACTGAGAAATGGTTAGATTGGGACTCTTACATAAATAAGTCTTCTGACTGCAAGATGTCCAGTACTTTTTTTTTTAAATTTTTATTTTATTTGCATAACATATGTGTGGGTAATTCTTCAACAATAACCCTTACATAGCTTTCCGTTACAAGTTTTTTCCCCCCAACTCCCCACCCCTCCCCTAGATGGCAGGATATCCACTACATGTTAATTATGTTAAAATATTGGCAAATCGAATATATGTATACATATTTCCAAACTTATCATTGGTGTGCAAGAAAAATCTTATCTACACAAATGATATATCAGATAACGGAAACACAATGTAAGCAAACATCAATCAAGGAGTAT
>JAJPUD010008074.1:49109-95724 GCA_023553655.1 Myrmecobius fasciatus | reverse complement strand
GGCCTCAGGATTTGAGGTCTGTTCTTCCCTCTCTCCATTAAAGTTGTTTATGGTGAGAGCTCTTTTTGGTTTTTTATTCATTTTTTTTAAAGGTGTGAGGTCTGTTTAAGGCAAAGGTGGGACAGCTGCTTTAATTTGCCCTGGGGCAGTTCTGCTGTTTGAGTTATTTCAGGAACTGGGCAGTCCTGCTGATTGAATTATGTCAGGTGCTGGGCAGTTCTGCTTTAGTTCACCCTGGGGCGGTTCTGCTGATTGAATTATTTCAGGTACTGGGCAGTTCTGCTGATTGAATCATTTCTGGTGCTGATCAGTCCTGCTGGTTGATTGATCTCCCTAGGGTGTTATGTAATGGCAGCTAGGTCTGATGCTCACAAAAGGCAGACCCTCCAAACCACCTGCCCACAATCAGGACAGATTGTTCCAAGAGGCCCCCAGAAGACTCCCAGGTGTGTGAAAAGCATGATGCTCCCACTCCTGTTCTGACTCCTGTTTCAGCTCCCTGCTCCAGCTCCCTGCCCTGGTTTCCCTGTACTGCAGTCTGGGTTCAGCAGACCAACACCCTGCCCAATTAAAACAGACCTGTTTTGAAGTTCTTCCAGAGTATCTTCTTCTAGAATCGTGTTGTCCTCCAGATATTGTGGATTTTTTTGCTTCAAAATCAGTCTAGAGGCTTCATATGTTGTTGGTTTGAGGGAAGGTTAGAGGAGGTTACAGAGACTCCTGTCTGATCTCCGCCACCATGGCTCCACCCCCAGAAGGAAGCGACATTTTTTTTTTAGACCGCATGGATGTCTCTTTAAAATAGGAAAAAAAAACAAACAAAAAAAAAACAAAAAAAAACAAAAAAAAAAACGGCGGCTGAAGATCTTTGCCCTGGGGCACTTCAGCCAATTAACTTATTGTGCTGGGCCGGTGGGGGCTAGGACTAAGTCCAAATTACTCCTTAAACAAGGCAAGTCTGCCAGAACACCTGCCCCCAATTAGGGCAGAGTGTCCCAAGTGCCTCAGATAAACTCCAGGTGTTTGGAGTTTGGAGTTTCTGCCAGGATGAGCTGAGCTGAGTCCCACCCTCACTTCCAGGGTACACTACTGTTTGTCCCTCTGTCCGAGTTAGAGAAACCTGATGTGAAGTTCTTCAGAGATATCAGCAAGCAGTGTCCAAATATTTCTGGATATGTTGACTTGAAGATCAGTTCAGAGGCTTATTTTATTTTTGATTTGAGAGAAGATTGGAGGAGGACGCAGAGAGTCACTTTTTCACTCCGCCATCTTACTTCTTCCCCTCTTTTCTTTCCTTTTAAAAATCTCTTTTGGAATATAGGCCCAATGAAACACTGTTGGGTCAAAGAGTATGCACAGTTTGATAACTCTTTGAGCATAGTTCCAAATTGCTCTCCAGAGTGGTTGGATCCATTCACAGTTCCACCAATAATGTATCAGTGTCCGAGTTTTCTCACATCTCCTTCAACATTTGTCATTATCTTTTCCAGTCATCTTAGCCTGTTTTACAGGTGTAAAGTGGTATCTCAGAGTTGTCTTAATTTGCATTGCTTTGATCAATAGTGATTTGGAGCATCTTTCATATGATTAGAAATAGTTTTCCCAGTTTATTGCTTCCCTTCTAATTTTATTTGCACAATTTTGTTTGTATAAAACCTTTTTAATGTAATATAATTATCTATTTTGTGATCAATAATGATCTCTAATTATTCTTTGGTCACAAATTCCTTCTTCCTCCACAAGTCTGTGAGGTAAACTATCCTATGTTCTTCTAGTTTGTTTATAATATCATTCTTATGTCTAGATCATGACCCCATTTTGACCTTTATCTTGGTATACTGTGTTAGGTGTGGGTCAGTGCCTATTTTCTGATATACTAGTTTTCAATTTTCCCAGCAGTTTTTGTCAAATAGTGAATTCTTATCCCAAAGGCTGGGGTCTTTGAATTTGTTAAACACTAGCTTGCTATAATTTATTGCCAAATTTCGCTAATAGACTATTCTACTTATTAGCCAGTTCCAAACAGTTTTGATGACCGCTACTTTATAATATAGTTTTAGATCTGGTACAGCTAAACCATCTTCATTTCCTTTTTTTTTTTCCATTAATTCTCTTGAAATTCTTGACCTTTTTTCTTCTAGATGAAATTTGTTGTTATTTCTTCTAGGTCAGTAAAATAATTTCTTGGGAGTTTGGTATAGCACTAAATAAATAGATTAGGTAGTATTGTCATCTTTAGTTAGTGATGTATAAAAATGATGATGATTTATGTAGATTTATTTTGTATCCTGCGACTTTGCTAAAGTTGTGGATTATTTCTAATTATTTTTAGGTGATTCTCTAGGGTTCTCTAAGTGTACCATCATATAATCAGCAAAAAGTGAAAATTTGGTTCCCTCATTACCTACTCTAATTACTTTAATATATTTTTTCCCTTGGGTGTATATGGCTTTCTTCATCACTAAACAACTGGAACTGGTTTGAAACATTCATTGTTGAAGAGAACCATGTCCATCAGAATTGATCACCATATAGTCTTGTTGTTGCCGTGTATAATGATCTCCTGGTTCTGCTCATTTAATTTTGCTTCATTTCACACCAGTCTCTCCAGGCCTCTCTGAATTGAAACAATTCAGAGGTACTATTTCACATCTACTTGTCTAATAGGACAGAAAAGGAAAATGAAAAATGCTGGAGGAGGTACAGGGAAAATGAGGCACCAATAAATTGGTGGTGGAGTTGTGAACTTAATCATTCTGTAGAGCAATTTGGAACCTTGCCCAAAGGGCTATAAAATTATACCTGCCCTTTTTCTCTCTTATTGCCAAAGCTAGCATTTCTAATACAATATTGAAAAGTAATGGTGATAGTGGGCAAACTTGTTTCACTCCTGATTTTATTGGGAATGGTTCCAACTTATCTCCATTATATATGATGCTTGATGACAGTTTTAAATAGATGCTACTGATCATTTTAAGGAAAAGTCCATTTACTCCTATACTTTCTAGTGTTTTTAATAAGAATGGGTGTTGGATTTTATCAAATGTTGCTTCTGCATCTATTGAGATAATCATATGTTTTTTGTTAACTTGGTTATTGATATAGTCAATTATGCTAATATTTTTTTAAAAAAATTTTGAACAGACCTGCATTCATGATATAAATCCTATTTGGTCATGGTATAGTATCGTGGGCATGATTTTCTGTAATCTCACTGCTAATATTTTATTTAAGATTTTTGTATCAGTATTCATTAGGGAGATTGGTCTATAATTTTCTTTCTCTATTTTTGTCCTACCTGGTTTAGGTATCAGTACCATGTCTGTGTCATAAAATGAATTAGGAATTAGTCCTTAAATTCCTATTTTTTCAAATAGTTTATATAGTATTAGAGGTAATTGTTCTTTAAATGTTTGGTAGAATTCACATGTAAATCCATCTGGTCCTGGGGAATTTTTCTTAGGGAGTGGATTAATAGCTTGTTCTATTTCTTTTTCTAAAATGGGACTATTTAAGTAATTTATTTCCTCTTCTCTTAATCTGGGCAATCTACATTTTTGTAGGTATTCCTCCATTTCCCTTAGGTTTTCAAATTTATTGACATAAAGTTGGGCAAAATAACTCCTAATTATTGCTCTAATTTCCTCTTCATTGGTGCAAAGTTCTCCCTTTTCATTTTTAAAACTAGCAATTTCTTTTTCCTCTTTCCTTTTTCTAAACAAATTAACTAAAGGGTTATCTATTTTTTTCATAAAACCAATTCTTTGTTTTATTTATTAATTCAATATTTTTTACTTTAAATTATATTAATTTCTCCTTTAATTTTTAGAATTTCAACTGTTGACACAAATAAAGTCAGATCTAAACAATTGAAAAGATGTCAAGCACTTTTAGATAGGTTGAGCGAATATAATAAAAATGACTGTTACGTAAACAAATCTATATATTTAGTGCTATATCAATCAAACTCCAAAGAAATTATTTTAATGAACTTTGAAAAATAACAACAAGATTCATCTGGAAGAACAATAAGTCAAGAATTTCAAGGGAATTAATGAAAAAAAAAGCAAATGAAAGTGGCCTAGCTGCACCAGATCTAAAACTATATTATAAAGTAGGTGTCATCAAAACCATTTGGTACTGGCTAAGAAACAGAGTAGTTGGTCAGTGGAATAGGTTAGGATCACAGGACAAAATAGTCAATGACTATAGTAATACAGTATTTGACAAAGCCAAAGAGCCCAGCTTTTGGGATAAGAACTCACTATTTGACAAAAACTACTGGGAAAATTAGAAACTAGTGTGGCAGAAACTAGGCATTGACCCATACCTAACACCATATACCAAGATAAGGTCAAAATAGATTTATGATCTAGACATAAAGAATGATATTATAAAGAAATTAGAAGAACATAGGATAGTTTACCTCTCAGATCTGTGGAGGACGAAGGAATTTGTGATGAAAGAAGTAGAGATCATTATTGATAATAAAATAGATAATTTTGATTATATCAAGTTAAAAAGTTTTTGTACTAACAAAATGAATGCAGACAAGGTTAGAAAGGAAGCAATAAACTAGGAAAACATTTTTACATTAAAGGTTCTGATAAAGGCCTCATTTCTAAAATATATAGAGAATTAACCCAAATTTATAAGAATTCAAGTCATTCTCCAATTGATAAATGGTCAAAGGATATTAGCAGACAATTTTCAGATGATGAAATTGAAACTATTTCTAGTCATATGAAAAGGTGCTCCAAATCACTATTGATCAGAGAAATGCAAATCAAGACAACCGTGAGGTACCACTACACACCTGTCAGATTGGCTAAAATGACAGGAAAAGTTAACGATGAATGTTGGAGGGGATGTGGGAAAACAGGGACACCGATACATTGTTGGTGGAACTGTGAACGGATTCAGCCATTCTGGAGAACAATTTGGAACTATACTCAAAAAGTTATCAAACTATGCATACGCTTTGAACCAGCAGTATTTCTACTGGGTCTATATCCCAAAGAGATCTTAAAGGAGGGAAAGGGACCCAAATGTGCAAGAATGTTTGTGGCAGCCCTTTTTGTAGTTGCAAGAAACTGGAAACTAAATGGATGCCCTTCAATTGGAGAATGGCTGAATAAATTATGGCATACGAATATTATGGAATATTATTGTTCTGTAAGAAACGACCAGCAGGATGATTTCAGAGAGTCCTGGAGAGACTTGCATGAACTGATGCTGAGTGAAATGAGCAGAACCAGGAGATCATTATACACAGCAACAAGACTATTTCATTATTGATTCTGATGGACATGGTTCTCTTCAACAATGAGGTGATTCAAACCAGTTCCTATTGTTTAGCAATGAAGAAAACCATATACATCCAAAGAGAGGCCAGTGGGAACTGAGTATGGACCACACTATAGCATTTTAATATTTTCTATTGATGTTTGCTTGCATTTTGTTTTCCTTCTCACTTTTTTTCCCTTTCTCTTTCTAGATCCTATTTTTCTTGTGCTGCACAATAAATGTATAGTTATGTATACATATATTTGATTGATCTATCTATTTATTTATTTTAATATATTTAACATATATTAGATTGCCTGACATGTAGGGGAGAGGGAGGGGAAGGGAGGGAAAAATTTGGAACAGAAAGTTTTGCAAAGGTCAATGTAGAAAAATTACTCATATGTTCTGTAAATAAAAAGCTTTAATAAAAAATTTAAAAAAAACATAAAGAATTTCAAGTTTTGTATTTGAGTAGGGTTTTTTAATTTGTTCTTTTTCTAGCTTTTTCAGGTGCAATCCCTATTCACTGATCTTCTCATTCTCTTTTTTACACAAGTAAGCATTGAGAGATATAAAATTGCCCCTGATAACTGCTTTGGCCATATCCCACAAATTTTGGTATGTTGTCTCATTATTGTCATTCTCTTGGATGAAATTATTGATTGTGTCTATGATTTGCTATTTCACTCATTCATTATTTAGGATGAGATTAATTAATTTCTAATTACATTTTGGCCTATTTTCCCTGGCTTTTTATTGAATGTAATTTTTATAGCATCTTTATTAGAAAAAAATGCATTTACTATTTCTGCCTTTCTATATTTGATTTTGAGGTCTTTATGTCCTAATATATGGTCAATTTTTGTATAGGTTACATGCACTGCTGAGAAGAAAGTGTACTCCTTTCGATCTCCATTCAATTTTCTACGAAGATCTATCTTGCCTAACTTTTCCAATATTTTATTTACCTTTTTAACTTTTTTCTTATTTATTTTGTGGTTTGGTTTATATAGTTCTGAGAGAGCAAGGTTGAGATGTCCCACTATTATAGTTTTGCTGTCTATTTCTTCTTGCAACTCTCTTAACTTTTCCTTTAGGAATTTCCATGCTATACCACTTGGTGCATATATGTTTAGTATTGATATTGTTTCATTATTTATGGTACCCTTTAGCAAAATATAGTTTCCTACCTTATCTCTTAATTAGATCAGTTTTTGCTTTTGCTTGATCTGAGATCAGGATGGCTATCCCTGCTTTATTTACTTTATGTGAAGCATAATAGATTCTGCTCATTTTTCCTTTACTTTGTATGTATCACTCTGCTTAAATGTGTTACTTATAAACAACATATTGTAGGATTCTGACTTTTAATCCACTCTGTTATCCACTTACGCTTTATGGGAGAGTTCACCCTATTCATATTTACAGTTAAAACTATTAATTCTGTATTTCATGCCATGTTATGAATCTCAAATTATACTTTTCTCTTTCCTTTTCCCCCTTCTCTCCTCCCCAGTATTTTACTTATGAGTACTACTTGCCTCAAACAGCCCTCTCCCTTTAGAGCCCCCCTTTTCTTATACCTTTCACTTACTATTCCTGTTTTCCCTTCTATATAGCCTTTCCCTTCCCTTTCCCCTTTTCCCCTCCCACTTTTCTATAAGGTGAGACAAGTTTCTCCATGAAAGCAAATATGTCTAATATTTTCTCTTTGAGCCAAATCTGATGAGAGTAAGATTCACACAATGTTCATTCCCCTCCCTTCTTTCCCTCAATTATAATAGGTTTTCTTTGCCTCTTCCTGAGATGTAATTTCCCTCATTTCCCCTCCAATTTCCACTTTTTCCAGTACAGTTCCCTTTCTACCTCTAGTTTCTTTTTTATATTATAACAGTAAAATCAAATTATACATGCACTCTCTATGAACTCAAGAATTCTTTTCTTTTTCCCTTTTTATGCTTCTCTTGAGTTATATATTTGGAGGTCAAATTTTTTGTTTAGCTTTGCTCTTTTCATCAGAAATAACTAGAATTCATATGTTTCATTGAATATCAATCTTCTTCCCTGAAATAAAATGTTCAGATTACTAGGATAATTTATTCTTGGATACATTCCAATGCCTTTCATAATATCAGATTCCAGGCCCTTTGAACCTTTAAGGTAGAAGCTGCTAAGTCCTGGGTTATCCTTATTGTGGCTCTTCAGTATCTGAATTGTTGTTTTCTGATTGCTTGCAATATCTTTTCCTTTGTGTGATAGTTTGAAATTTACAATACATTATTACTTGGTGTCTTAATTTTAGGTTCTCTTTCAGGAGGTGTTTGATGAATTCTTTTAATGGCTATTTTACCTTCTGATTCTATGATATCCAGGTAGTTCTCTGATTTCCTGAAAAATAGCATCTAGGCTCTTTTTTTCATCCTAGTTTTTAGAGTCTAATAATCCTTAAATTGTCTTTCCTAGATCTATTTTCCAGGTCAGTTGTTTTCCCAAGTAGATATTTTACATTTTTTCTATATTTTCATTTTTTTTTTGTTTTTGCTTGACTGCATTTTGATGTCATTTCCATTTGTTCAGTTCTGATTTTTTGTGAATTATTTTCTTCATTTACTTTTTTTACTACCCTTTGCATTTGTCCAATTGAATTTTTAAATGAGTTTTTTGTATTATGAAATTTTTTTTTCCATTTCACAAATTCTATTTTTCAAGTACTTATTTTCTTTTTCCATTACACAAATTCTTTTTAAGGAGTTATTTTCTTTTTTCTGTTTCACAAATTCTGTTTTTTTTTTCCCTGGGAGTTGTTTTCCTTTTACATTTTGTCAAATCTATTTTTTAATGACATATTTTTTTTCCTTTTCACCAAGTCTATTTTGTGTTGCCTTTTCTAAACCCTCTTGCAAAATTTTCATTTCATTTCCCCATTTTTCTTCCATCTCTCTTTTAAGATCCTTTTTATTTTCTTCTAGGAGAGCCTTGTGTGATGAGGACCAATTTAAAGCACCCTTTGCGACTTCATCTGGATATGATCTGCTTTTAGTCTTCTCAGGGTTTGAAATCTGTTTTTCTCTTTCACCATAAAAACTATCTATGGTCAGAATTCTTTTTGCTTTTTTATTCATTTTTTCTAATAAGTTGAGATCTTTTTAGGGCTGGGGGAATGAAGAGGGGGTTGTCCAAGTGGCAGTGGCTATGCTGAGTCAGTGTTTACTGACTTCTCATGCTGGCTGGGCATGGCCAGGTCCAGTCAGATTCTGGCATTTCAGTGCTCACTATTTACCTTTTTGCTTCTTTTGGATGTTTTATAACTCCTCTGCTGATCCCTCAGTTTGCAGCCAGAGCAGAGTAGCCACACTGCGGGAGATACCTCCCCAATGATTCTCCAGCACTCACCACCCGGGACTCTACCCCAGAACTCTATACTGTCTGTGCTCCGGCATCTGTTTTCAGACTGCTTGCCCTTGCCCTGCCTCCCCTGCCCAATTGAAACAGACCTTTTCTGGTGATCTTCAAAATTATCTTCTGCTGGTAATTTGTTGCACTCCCAATATTCGTGGATTTTTACCATTCCAGGAGTTGGAGGCTGGATTTTGTAATTAGTGTGAGGGTCATGGGAGAAGATCAAAAAGAAACTTGTGTCCTCTTTGCCATCTTGGCTCCTCTCCTTAATAAAATCTCTAACCCCTGATTTGGAGGACATCTAAGCCTTTAAATTCTTTTAAGATAACTTTCAACACTGGCCCATGATTTCAGTATACTTTTGGAGTATCTCTACATACTCCAACAATTGGTGAGTAACCCCATCATTTTGGTGGCTCTGGTATGGGGAAAGTCTGACTGCACCCCTATAAACTCAACAGAAGGAAGATATTATGGAGATGAAGTGAAGAAGATGAATTCTGAAACAAGACTGAAATGGAACACTCAGACAGGAAGAAGAACCACAGGGTAGAACATTTAGGCACAAGGGAAAACCTGTGCAAAGATGGTCATAGAGGGAAGGAATGTTGATTCTGGAGAACAGTAAGGGGGGCAGTTTGGTGGAAACAAGTGTGTGAACTGTGGGAAGGCAGACTGGAGTCAGATTGGGAAGGATATTAAATAGTAAAAGGACTCACTTTTCAAATTCACACAATCATCAATTTGTAGACACAGGACTTTAACAATGGTCTTGAAACTTCTAATTGAGTGTGATTCCAGCTTTATTGTGTAGCTACCCTTGTTTTTAATTACTATCAACATTTTCTATGTTTTCGTGGATAGTCATGATGAGGTCCTAAGTAACTAGGTGGGGCTGGCAGAGAAAGCTTGAAGTACTGAGAAAATTATAATGCTCCCCTAGGAAAGCAGGGAAGTACACTTATGGGATCAACTCAGCCTTATAATTCCACCTCTGTGGAAGTCTTAGGAAACCCTACCTTACTGGATCCAATCAGATAGCCAAGTTATGATGTCAAACCCCCAGGTTAAATTTCCCTTATAAATCTGTCCATGGCCTGTGCCATCTTTGCTGAATCCCTTTTGGGTTAGCTCACTAAGACATTTTGCCTCATGATGTCTTTCTTCTCATCCCTCCCCCATTCCTTATACTGTCTTCCTTCTTAGTATAACTAATAACTCTTTTAGGGTACCAAACTCCTCTATGGATCTAGTTTACAACTCAGTGGAGTACTCCTATCTCATGTTGTATTCCTTTTCCTCTGTTTTATTGTGAGTTCCACTAAAGAGCTTGACTTTCCCTTATTAATTGTTACAACTCCTTTCCTTACTAATTATATACTCTCATGATACTATTTCACACTTACCACTCATGGTGTCTATTTTCCCTCTTGATTTTGTCCATAACCACTTTTCATAAATAAAAGTACCTTTTGGTAAAGAGAAAACCATTGCAGATTCTTCACATGTACTTTGAACATCTTATTCATACTAAGAATTGCTATTTGAACCTCATTATTTGATGCCTAAGACCCCAACTTCATCATTCACTATCAAGATAAATCTATTTTGATAATAATTCACTTGATTATGCTTATTAAAATTTTACTATCATAGTATTCCTCTGAGTAGAGTGAAGACTTTTTTTAAATAAAGAAAACCATGCATTTATAAGAATATATATTCTGGAGGATGTCATGGAGTTTATCTGCTTCTATATTCTTACTTTAAAGATGACAAAAATGACAACTAGAACGTTACATGGTTTTCCCAAGTCATACTAATGTGTTTAGTAAGTACCTGAGCTAAAATTCCAATACGGATTCTTTGATTTTAAATCCAATGTTTTTTATTACGTTCCCAAGCTCAGGCATAGTGACCAGTCATGCTGACCAGGGCATAGGAAGGCTAATTGATTTTATTTTCAGGCACACTGTTTGTCAGAGGATTGGAACTGAACTTTGAATTTGTTTTTTTTTTTTCACTCCTATAACTTCATTCTTAGTGTGAGAACATAAAAGAGAGAAAAAAATAGGGAAAGTGAGCTAATGTACTCAACTTATAGACTAGTTGGAAAATAAAATGAAAAGTTGTTACAGTATGAAACACATGTGACAGTGAATTATAATCTCACTTATTTCAGTAAACAAAAACTAATGTGAAATCTGACTGATTAATGAGATAAACTTATCTTGTACCCCAGGAGACATGTAGATGACAAGTAGATATGTCCTTGTACATTTAGAAATGTTTATTAGCAGGCTCATGCTGAGCTATCCATTCTATCAATTTTCTCTGTTTAGTCATTTATTGAGTCATCAGTTTCATCCTGATGACCCGTAAAAGCCTGTCTGAGTCTGTCAGGAAAGAAAATGACTTCAAATGCCATTTCTGAAACAGTCCGAATTTTCTTTTTGATGAATACAGAATACAAATATTGTCAGAGTGATTCTGTCCAAGAACACAAAGACTATTGGGGCCTACGGATGTCCTTTAGACAATTGTATGCTAGTTCTGAAAATTTTATGCTGCAGTCCTAAAAATTCAAGTTGTATAGCATGGGACCTGGCCTCACCTGATCATTTTCAAGTATGCCTTCAATCCTTCACTTTTAAGTCCAAAAATTTGAGAGAAGCACATTCTGGCCATTTTTACTTTGTAGTCACTTGTCCATATGATATTTTTTTTTCAAAGTTTTTATTTATTTATTCTGTCTCTGTGTATTTGCATAAATCATTTCCAGGGACGTTCCAACATTCCAAGTAATAAAAGTACCAAAACATTAAATAAGCACAATTACTGAAAAAGTCACATAAATATGAATTCAATTCTTTATTACTTATATTCTAGTTATTTTCCCCTAGAGATTCATTTTTGATTGATCTGAATAACAGTAAATCATCAAGAGATGAAAATTACCTTTAAGGCTAAAAAAGTATGTGGAATTTAAAGAATCAAGCAGAAAAAAAGAGGAAAAGTTAAATTAACATTCTATGTACAAAAGAGGGGGCTATTTTTTGTTTGGTGAATTCATATATTTTCTTGTGAAGGAATACAGAAAGGTTACTTTTACAAACAAGTTTAATGCATCTCTATCAAGTCCATAGGTGAATAAAGGAGAAAAAAATTGTTTAACATCTCAATGAGATTAGAGTTTGGAGAATAGGATAAAAGCAATAGAGGGGAGAGGTGAAGGGAAGATCAGAGGACAGAACAGATCAACTTTTCTAAAAACAAGAGGAAAAGTTGCTCAAAGGAAGATTAGCAGCTGGGAGACTCAGACTTTTATTAACTGTGTTCTTATGCAACTCTTAAACTCTGCTGCAATTTATTAAACTATATAATAGGAATAATAACAGCACTCACCTTACAGGATTGTGTGAGGAAAAAAAGAGATGTGTTAGAGCACTTAACACAGTTTCTGGCACATCATAGGCACTTAATAAAGCATTCCTTTCTTTCTTACATGTAAGGTTACCCAAGACAGACATCATAGTGGAGAAGTCTATCAAAAGGTCCATCATATAGCCAATGTTTATATATTAAGATTTTTCTCTATGAATCAGAAAATTAAAATCAGAATAGAGTGAAAGAAAAGAGAAATATTGAAAACAAGAAGAAATACAGAATAGAACACTATATAGTTTATGATAGCAAAACTTTGTGCCATTGGTAAATTGGAAAAGTTGCTTCCCTCTCTTTTTGGCAAAGATGAGAGGTCTTTGGATATGAAATATTGCATATACTATGGGACAAGTAAATGTGTTAACTGGTTTTGCTAAACTTATTCTTTCTTATACTTTCTGTCTAAACTTTTTTATTCTTTGTTAAAAAGTCCAACTCTCTCTTGAAATAAAGGGAAAGAGGGGAGTATTATATGGTTTGCAATGATTAGAAAGGGAGAAAATGATGAAAAATGTGTTAAATTTTTTCTGTGGATTAAAAGAAGCCTCCCCAATTTATGCATTGAGAAAACTCGGAGAGGGGAGTAGAAGGGGGGACATTTAAGATGTAGGAGAGTAAACAGGTCTTTGTCTGAGCTCTTCCTGGCTTCCCTCAGATCAACACCAGATCAAGCCTCTGAATGAGTTTTGGAGTGACAAAATATTTTGACAAATATTTGGAGTGTAACAAATATCCAGCAGAAGATATTTTGGAAGAACTTCAGAAAAGGTCTGTACCAATCTGGCAATGGGAGGAGTTTCAGACCAGTGCAGGCCCAGTATGCAGCACAGTATGCAGTGCAGGGAGACCCAGGATAGAGACGCTTCCATGTGGTGGGGGAATCTGGCAGAAGAAGCATAGTCAAAATATAGCAGTATTGGGTACTCTATCTTGGTTCAGAAGCCAGTGAATCAGCAGATTAGCTGTGAGACCTCCACCACAACTACAAAAAGCAAATAGTGAGCCCCTGAATTCCAGCATAACAGGGGCTTTATCACTCCCACCCAGCATGGGAAGGAAGCCAGCAGCATGAGTCCCATGGCAATGTTAAGCCACTGTTGCCTACAGAGGAAACTTGGGGCAATCTTTCCTGCTGTTAAAAATGAGTAAAAAAGCAAAAAAAAGATTTGTGACCAAAGATAGTATTTATGGAATCAGAGAATCCAGAAATCTAGAAAAAGAACAAATTTAAAACCCCCAATTAAATACTAAATTTGAAGTTCTGAAAATAAATGGGGAAATTAATAAAATTGAAAGTAAGAAAACTATTGAACTAATAAACAAAACAAAGAATAAACTTGATGAAAAAACATCAAAATAAATAAACCTTTAGTTAGATTAGAAAAAGGAAAGAAGGAAATCAAAAATTCATCAAAAATGAAAAGGGTGAACTTTCCACCAGTGAAGAGGAAATTAGAGTAATAATTAGGAGTTATTTTGCCCAACTGCATGCCAATAAATCTGATAATCTAAATGAAATGAATGAATACTTACAAAAATATAGATTACCTAGATTAACAGAGGAGGAAATAAAATACTAAAATAATCCCATTTTATAAAAAAAAATTGAATGAAGTATTAATCAGCTCTGTAAGAAAAAATCCCCAAGGTCCCCAAGGCCAGATGCAGTTACATGTGAATCTACCAAACATTTAAAGAACAATTAATTCCAATAGTGGGCAAGCAATTTGGAAAAGTAAGGAAAGGAGTCCTACCAAATTCCTTTTATGACACAGATATGGTGCTGATACCTAAATCAGGTAGGGTCAAAACAAAGGAAGAAAATTATAGACCAATTTCCCTAATGAACATTGATGCAAATATTTTAAATAAAATATTAACAAAGAGGATACAGGAAATTATCACCAGGATAACACACCATTGCCAAATTAGAACTTATACCAGGAATGAAAGACTAGTTCAATTATAAAGAAAACTATTAGCATAATTGACTATAACAATAACCAAAGTAACAGAAATCATACAATTATCTCAATAGATGCAGAAAATGCATTTAACAAAATCCAACAACCATTCCTATTAAAAAACACCAGAAAGTATAGGGATAAATGTTGTTTTCCTTAAAATGATCAGTAGAAGCTATTTAAAACCTTCACAAGCATCATATGTAAAGGGGATAAACTAGAACCGTTTTCAATAAGATCAGGGGTGAAACAAGATTGCCCACTATCACCATTACTATTCAATATTGTATTAGAAATGTTAATTTTGGCAATAAGAGAAGAAAAAGAGATTAAAGGAATTAGAGCAAGTCATGAGGAAACCACTCTTTACAGATGACATGATGGTATACTTAGAGAATCCTAGACAATCAACTAAAAAACTACTAGAAATGATTCAGAATTTTTTAGCAAAGTTGCAGGATACAAAATAAATCTACATAAATCATCAGCAAATTTATATGTTGCTAACAAAGTCCAGTAGCAAGAGATACAAAGAGAATTCCTTGTAAAATAGCTGTAGATCATATAAAATAATTGGGAATCTACTTGCCAAGACAAAGTCAGGAATACATACACACACACACACACACACACACAATTACAAAATACTTACCACACAAATAAAGTCAGGTCTAATCATTTGGAAGAATATCAAGGGCTTACAGGTAGGCCAAGCTAATATAATAAAAATGATCATTCTACCTAAATTAATCTACTTATTCAGTGCCATACAATCAAACTGATAAGAAATTACAGGGGTAGAAAAAGGCATAACAAAATTCATAGGGAAGAACAAAAAGTCAAGGATTTCAAGGGAATTAATGAAAAAAATGCAAATAAAAGTGGCCTGGCTATATCAGATATAAAATTTTATTTTAAAGCATCTGTCATCCCAATCATTTGGTATTGGCTAAGAAACAGTGTAGTCAATCAGTGAAATAGTTTAGGTTCACAAGACACAAATAGTCAGTGACTACAGTAATCTAGTGTTTGATAAATACAAAGACCCCAGGTTCTAGGATAAGAACTCACTATTAACAAAATTTGTTCAGAAAATTCAAAATTAGAATGTCAGAAACTAGACATTGACCCACAACTAACACCCTATACCAAAAAAAAGCCAAAATGGGTTCATGATTTAACCATAAAAAGTGATACTATAGGCAAATAAGAATAATAGAAGAGAATCTACCTTTCAGATTTGTGGAGGAAGGAATTTGTGGCTAAAGAATAATCAGAGTACATTCTGGAATGCAAAATGGATAATTTTGAATATATTAAGTTAAAATGTTTTTGTTCAAACAATGATTTTGTTTGACAAGATTAGAAGGGAAGCAATAAACTAGGAATTTTTTTTACATTTAAAGGTTCTAATAAAGGTTTCATTTCTAAAATATGTAGAGAATTGACAAATATATAAGAATCCCAGGCATTCTTATAGTAATAATCAAAGGATATGAACAATTTTCAGATGAATAAATTAATACCATTTCTCGGTATATGAAAAATGCTGTAAATCACTCTTGATCAGAGAAATGTAAATTAAGACAACTCTGAGGTATCACTACACACATCTCAGATTGTCTAAAATGATAGGAAAAGATAATGATGAATATTGGAGGGGACGTGGGAATACTGGAACACTAATATATTGTTGGTGAAATTTTGAACTGATCCAACCATTTAGGAGAGCAACATGGAACTATTCCTAAAGAGCTATCAAACTATACATACCCTTTGACCCAGCAGTGCCATTACTTGGTCTTTATCCCCAAAAAAATTATAAAGGAGGGAAAAGAAATAACATGTGCAAAAATATTTTCAGCAGCTCTTTTTGAGGTAGCAAAGAATTGAAAAATGAGTGGATGCCCATCAATTGGAAAATGGCTGAATAACATGGTATATGAATGTAATGGAATATTATTGTTTTATACAAAACAATCAGCAGGATGATTTCAGAGAGGCCTGGATTGACCTACATGAACTGTTGCTAAATGAAGTGAGCAGAACCAAGAGAACATTGTACACAGCAACAGCAAGATTATATGATGATCAATTCTGATGGATGTGGCTCTTTTCAACAGCAAAGTGATTCAGGCCATCCAAAATGGGCTTGTGATGAAAAGAGCCATCTACACCTAGAGAGAGCATTATGGGGACAGAGTGTGGATCACAACATAGCATTTTCACTTTTTTATTGCTGTTTGCTTGCATTTTTTTTCTTTTTCATTTTTTTTCTTTTTAATCTTTTTTTTTTCTTGTGTATAGAATTGCACGTTTGAAATAACATTGGAGTTTTTGCTGTCTCAAAGAGGGAGTGCAGGGAAGGGAGAGAAAAAAATTCAGAACACAAAGTTTTGCAAAGGGGAATTTTCAAAATTATGTATATATATATATGTTTTGAAAATAAAAAGTTTTAAAACAAAAAAAATAAAAAGAACCACCTCCTCCCTCCCTCTCTCTCTCTCTCTCTCTCTCTCTTTGAATCTGTCTCTGTCTCTGTATGTCTCTGTCTGTCTCTCTATGTGTATGCGTGTCTGTGTATTTGTATGTGTGTGTATATCTCCTCATACCCTGGGCATGGTGCAAAAGTCTACTTTCTCCTTATAATTTTTCATTCCCTTTGGCCCTTGGAATTTTGTTCAAATATTTCTTTTGTCTTTTTAATGTACAGACACAGGCAAAGTCCCAGTCCCAAGAATTGGAGCAATGGCAAATTTGGAGGCAAGATGCAAGATTGAATATTATATTCAGTTCATCATGGAAGCTCTGAAGAACCAAATTGTTAGGATGAGGGCTCAAGAGGGCTTTTGACTTTGAATTTGGTGAGACCAAGCTATTTGTGAACTGATTTAAGCTATTAAATGAATCTTCCTCCTTTATTCTCCCCAGAGTTTAAAGTCATATATAAGAGTCAAGCCTTCCAGATGTTGGAGTGAATTCTTGCTGTACCTTTGAGGTAGACATTTTTCTTCAAAAGCTAATTTGACTGCTAACTTGTTAAATTGAACTGGGGTCCTTACAAATCCCTAAAATAATGAAAGGCAATAAAGAGCACATAAGAAAGGGAAGTTGTAGCCAATTATAGAGACACCAGATTCCCTCCAATTCTTTTAAGGATATCTGAGAATCCTCAATAAGGGAATAAATAAAACGTATCTCACTTCCAGTCCATGATAGCTAGAATTAATATTATTACACAGACAGCTCATTTTATCCTTACAACAACCCTGTGAGCAAATATTATATTTATTTTATAAATGAGAACATTGAGATTCATAGAGGTTTACGTGACTATCTCAGAGTTACATAACTGGTAAGGTCTGAAGCAAAAATTGAACTGTGATCTTCCTAATTCATTAGATTGCTTATCTGAAAAATTAATAGGTAAATATATATCATATATTCATAATGTTCATGTGGAAAGGGACTTAGGAAATTAATGAATGACCTCTACCAACCTCTTTTCACTATTATATGAAGTGGTTGTGGGGAGAAAAATCCTATGGAAAAGTAGAGAAGAACCTAATAAAAATTTTCAAGTCAAATAGAATGAATGATTGTTAGGCTCATAAATTCTGCAGTATGCAACACTATAAAATGATATTCTTTCTTATGTATCCATCTTTGAGTTCTAAAAGTTTTACTCTATGAATCCTAACTTTTGGAAAATTTTGTGAATGTTACCATACCTCTACTGCTGACATTTACATAGTACTTTAATGTTTGCAAAATGCTTTTTACATAAATTATCTCATTTAAAGCTCATGGCAAACATTCACAGATGATAAAATTGAGCCAGAAACTAGAAAGGTCAGAAAGGGAGTTGATAGATTTACCAATATTATAGCTTAAAAATGTTTGTTCTGTCTACTTCTATTCACTTCCCCTTAGCCTCCTTTGATTCATTCTTCTTCCTTTTTTCCCTTTTTTGTTTATTTAACCTGAAAAAAACCTTAAGTTTTGTACCTGAGTTCTAATTAGAGTTATGTCAAACTTTCCTAAGTAATTTTTAGAGGAGCTGTGTGTTTTCATTTTCTCAAGTTCCAGAAGCACAGACCTAGAGGACTAGGATTGATTGTTGATGAAATCACAGACTTGAGATAACAGAAAACCACATGGTCCACAGATACAACTAGTGGAAAAATGGGAAGACATAATACAAACCGATTAAGCCCCTTAAGTTAAAAGTGCTTCAGCATTTGTACATGTTACTTAATAAAACCCTGATTCTCTCCTTTCATCTATGATCAGAGCTCTCTATTGTGGCATCTTTCCTAAAGGCTCCTGAATTAATATTCATGGAACTCTATAACTTAAGCTCTAAAGACTCTGGTATGCCAATACAAATGAGTGAAGACAACAAATGAACAACTTTAGTTCTTTGGCAGAGGATATAACAATCCAATCCATTAACCAGTGGAACATAGTGTTTTGGGGCTTAAGCGCAGATGTACTAGAGTTTATTAAAAGAGATTTCAAGAAGAAATGGAAGAAAAGTATGATATAGTGTGAAGACTAATAGTTCTATAATTAAAAATGTTTTCTTTAACACTTATTATTTGAGTGAACTTGGACATCACTTAGACTACATAAGTCTTAGTTTCCCGATCTATAAAATGAGAGGGTTGAATTAAATAACCTCTGAGGTCAATGTCAGATCAAAATATATAATTCTTTAACCTCTTAACCTCAGTTTTCATCTATAAATAGCTTATTATAGAAGTTAGGGATCCCTATCACAACTCAAGCATTTACTGCTAAATGGGGTTCTTATAGAAATGCTATATTTTGTCTTCGAGATGCTAGTTGTTGTTCAGTGATTTCCCAGTTATCTCCTACCCCATTTGGGGTTTTCTTGGAAAAGATACTAGAATGATTCATTATTTTCTTCTCCAGATGAGAAAATTGAGGCAAAGGGTTTAGTTACAAACTCAGGGTCTTACAGCTAGCAAGTATATGAGAACAGATTTGAACTCAAATATTCCAGGCCTGCTACTTTATCCGCTAGACCATCTTGCTGCCTCTTGTGATTCCAGGAGTACTCCTGAAGCATGCAGAATGTTATTCTATTCTTGGTGACTTGAGTTCCTATTATGATGTGTTCTTTTCAATTTTAATTGTTATTTGTAGATAGTAACTCCTTTATATCATTAATTAATGAAGAGATTATTTCCCTAGTATCAACTAACTATCATAATAAATGCTAGTGATATTTCCTGAGGGAATAGAATAGGAATATTTCCTGAGAAGACATAGAAAGAATAGAAATATACACAATTTTCTAGTATCCCCAGTCTATACTATTTCCAATATCGCCTCTGTCTTTGAGCTCAGATTCAAAATAGTTACTATAAAATATTTATTTCTGAATGCGGTATAACTAAAACAATTACTTCCTCCTACATGTATTTAATTCATTGCAATGGTGATTTTATCATGTCACTTGAACTTCTGATCCTCACCAGGCTCTGCTGCTCAAAACTCTTGCATGGTCTCCCATCTCTGGATGTCTGGTGATTTATAGCAGCAGAAGGAGAAGGCAAAGGAGAGGGAGAAGGAGAAGGAGAGGGAAAGAGAGAAGAAAGAGGAGGAAGAGGAGTAGGAGAAGAGGAGAAGGAGGAGAAGAAAGAGAAGAAGGAAAAGAAAGAGGAGGAGGAGAAGGAGAAGGAGGAGAAGAGGAGATTAAAAGGTGGTGGTGGTGGTGGTGGTGGTGGGGAAAGAGACAGAGAGACAGAGATTCATTTTGGCTTTTTGATTGTCAGGTGCCTATTAAATGTATAACTAGTTCTGGGTCATCAGTCAATCAATTTTTTTTTACTATCTGATTAGGATACTGGAAAAAAGTCATAGAATATCTGCCTTAGCTATAAAGGAAAGAGTAAGGCTCTTCTGCTTTATGCCATTAGTCATTATTTGAAACAGGAACAACAAACGTTCATATTATGAGAAAGCCCTCACTAGTCAATCCCCTGTCAGTCAATCCCCCAAAATAAGATATTTGGACAAAGTTGTCCCTAAGGCATCTTTAAGTTTCATGCCTATAATCTTTTTTTAAATTTTTTATTATTAAAGCTTTTTATTTGTATAACATAGATATGGGTAGTTCTCCAACATTGATCTTTACAAAGCTTTCCATTACAAATTTTACCCCCTGTCCCCTCCCCTCCTCTAGATGCATGCCTATAATCTTTTGATCCTATATGAAAGAGATAAAAAAGAATAACACCTGAAAATGAACACTTCTTAATAAATCTTTGTAAAGGAGGTGATGTATTATAGGAAACATGATGTGTCATGGAAACATGAAATGCATTATTTAAGTTCTGATTCTATTATTTTCTGAATATTTTGTGAAGTCCCTTCACCACTATGAAGCTGTATCTTCAACGATAAAATAGGGAAAACAAATCCCTTTACTACCTATTCCACAAAGGCGTTATGAGAAAAGCATTTTGCAAACCATAAATCCCTATTTTCTTGTTGCTAAGGACTCAATTCTTCCTGAAATGGTAACCAAAAAATGCTTACTCAGGAAGCAAATCTGATTCTGAGGGAGTCAGTCATTTGGTCTATGTCAACAAGACTGAGTTGTTCCTGGGGAACCCAAAATTTTGTCCCTAAAGAAATAAAGCCAGGCTCAATTCTTCTTCAGTTTAATTCTGTTTAGGGGATATTTGATTAATTTTCCCTTAGACATGCAAAATGAGGAATTAAGTATGAATAAAATGTTTTATACCTGAACATTTGATGGAATTCAATAGTTACCATTTGTATAACATCCCATTTAGTGTTCAATTATAATGACCACTTCTTAAATTTCATTTCTCATATGATTAATATGGCCCACAGGAAATTAATTAAATAGACCATAATTCAATAAATAATGTGATGATTCAAAATTCATAGGGAATAATACAAATATACAATACTAAGGATTATTCCTTAAAGAATAAGTGACCCAAAAGTCTTAACAAAAAGTTGTCAAAAGAAAAATAACCTACTATTGACAAGTATATGAAAGTTGCTCCAAATAATTAATAACATGAGAAATGTAAATTATAATTCTGGACATTTAAAAAAACTTGTCAATATTGGAGGAATTTGGGGGGCGGAGCCAAGATGGCGAACTGCGGACAGCTTTCTCTGTGAACTCCCTCCAACATTCCCCCAACCCAGACAAAGTAAGCTTTAAAACTGGTTTCCGAGTGAGGTCCTCCCCAAGCATTTGGACTACAACGCACTTCTATAAAAGATCTACCTTGAAAGAACTCCGGAGAAGGTTAGCCTCAGGGGAAATCGGCCGCTGGTCTCGATTCGTCTCCAGCCGGGGCGGAAGTCAGGGCTGCGATAGAGGGGCGGATTTTGGGCACCCAGGAAGCCCCTGGGAGACGCCTGGGCCACTTTGCTCTGCTTGCGGGCAGGTGCTTTGACAGATCTGCCTTTGGTAAAGGGTGGATCTAGAGAAACTGAAAACGTGGTCTAGCCCCACCAGCCTCAGACCGGAAGTCAACTCGGCAAACTGCCCCAGGGCAAATATAAATTGTTGCAGTTTTCTCGGCTTTTGACCAATATCCCAACTTTAAATCATGAGCAAGAAGCAGAAGAGAGCTCTCACCATAGAAAGCTTTTACGGAGAAAAAATAGAACAGTCCCCAGATCCTGACATTATGAAAACAATCCCAGATGAAGCCACAAAGGCAGACTTAAGTTGGTCTCCCTTTCAGAAGGCTTACCTGGATGATTGCATTAAGAATCCCAAAAGAGAGCTAGAAGAAGAATGGGGAAATAAATTGAGATCAGGGCAACAGAAATATCAAAAACTGGAAAATAGGACTGGTGAATTGGAAAAAGAAAACAGTTCACTGAAAAACAAAATTGGTGAATTGGAAAAAATCACCAATTCACTGGAAAATAAAAATGGTGAACTGAAAAACAAAATTGGTGAATTGGAAAAAGACAACAATTCACTGAAAAACAAAATTGGTGAATTGG
Source organism: Myrmecobius fasciatus (assembly GCA_023553655.1). Lineage (NCBI taxonomy): Eukaryota > Metazoa > Chordata > Mammalia > Dasyuromorphia > Myrmecobiidae > Myrmecobius > Myrmecobius fasciatus. Next base: position 73,594 of record JAJPUD010008074.1, on the reverse strand, counting down.
AAAAAGACAACAATTCACTGAAAAATAAAACTGGCAAAATGGAAAAAGAATGCATTGAATCCAGAAATTCAATTGGCCAGCTACAAAAGGAGCTAAAAAAGATAACTGAAGGAAATAATACTCTAAAAATTAAAATTGAACAAATAGAAGTAAATGACTCAATAAGACTTCAAGAATCAGTTAAACAAAAACAAAAAAATGAAAAAATAGAAGAAAATATGAAATATCTCCTAGGAAAAACAACTGACTTGGAAAACAGATCCAGGAGAGACAATTTAAGGATTATCGGACTCCCTGAAAGCCACGATGAAAAAAAGAACCTGGATGCTATCTTCCAGGAAATCATGAAAGAGAATTGCCCTGATGTTTTAGAATCAGAAGGCAAAATTGGCATTGAAAGAATTCACCGATCACCTCCAGAAAGAGACCCCAAAATTAAAACCCCAAGGAATATCGTGGCCAAATTTCAGGACTATCGCACCAAGGAAAAGATATTGCAAGTAGCTAGAAAGAAACAGTTCAAATACCGAGGAACTGTCATTAGAATTACACAGGATCTGTCAGCTTCCACATTGAAGGATTGAAGGGCCTGGAACCAGATATTCCGAAAGGCAAAAAAACTTGGATTACAGCCAAGAATAAGTTATCCAGCTAGAATGAGCATCATCTTCCAGGTAAGAAGATGGTCATTCAATGATACAGGAGAATTTCACCTATTTCTAATGAAAAGACCTGATCTGAACAAAAAATTTGACCTCCAAATAGAGAACTCAAGAGAAACATAAAAAGGTAAAAAGGAAAACTCTTGAGAACTATATTCCTACTATAGGTATCCTTTAAAGAATGGCAGTATAATTTGATTTTTCTTTGATAATAATGGAAAAGAAATTAGAGGTGGAAGGGATACCATACTGAAAAAGAAAAAGGGGGGAGGGGGGAAAAGGAGGCAAAATAAAGTAAAAATATAGGAGGTAAAATAAGGCAAAATCTCATAAAGAGACATAGAAGATCTAATATAATTGAGGGGAAGAAGGGAGGGCGATGAGTATTGATTGTGTAAACCTTACTCTCATTAGATTGGACTCTAAGAGAGTATATCAGACACATTTGGCTTCAAAGAAAGCACTGACCCTCCTTGTGGGAAGGTAGGAGGGAGGGAAGAAAAGGAAAGGGATAAACTAATAGAAGGATTAGGGGAAAGGTATAAAGGGGAGGGAGGGACTCTAAAGGGAGGAGGATTATTGGTGGGAGGTGGTCTTCAAGAGCAAAGTACTGGGGAGGGGGGAAGGGAGAGAGGGGAAAGGGAAGAGAAAATCATAACTCTGGGTAAATAAGATGGCAGGGAATACAGATATAGTTATTTTAACTGTGAATGTGAACGGGATGAACTCTCCCATAAAACGGAAGCGGGTAGCAGACTGGATTAAAAGCCAGAATCCTACAATATGTTGTTTACAAGAAACACATCTAAAACATAGAGATACATACAGAGTGAAAGTAAAGGGCTGGAGCAGAATCTTCTATGCTTCAGGTGAACAAAGAAAGGCAGGGGTAGCAATCCTTATCTCGGATCAAGTAAAAACAAAATAGATCTAATTAAAAGAGATAAGGAAGGAAACTACATTTTACTAAAGGGTTCCATAGACAATGAAGCAGTATCAATACTTAACATATATGCACCAAGTGGTATAGCATCCAAATTCCTAGAGGAGAAGTTAAGAGAGATGCAAGGAGAAATAGACAGTAATACTATACTAGTGGGAGATCTCAACCTTGCTCTCTCAGAATTAGATAAATCAAATTCCAAAATAAATAAGAAAGAAGTTAGGGAGGTTAACAAAAGGCTAGAAAAGTTAGGTATGATAGATCTCTGGAGGAAATTGAATGGTGATAGAAGGGAGTATACTTTTTTCTCAGGGGTTCATGGAACTTATACAAAAATTGATCATGTGTTAGGGCATAAAAACCTCAAAATCAATTGCAGAAAAGCAGAAATAGTAAATGCATCCTTCTCAGATCATGATGCAATAAAACTCACATGTAATATAAGGCCAGGAGAAAATAGGCCACAAGTTATTTGGAAATTAAATAATCTAATCCTGAAGAACGAATGGGTGAAAGAGCAAATTATAGACACAATCGAAAATTTCATCCAGGAGAATGACAACAATGAGACAACATACCAAAATTTGTGGGACTCGGCTAAAGCGGTTATAAGGGGTAATTTTATATCTCTAGATGCTTACTTGCGTAAAACAGAGAAGGAGAAGATTAATGGACTGGGCTTACAATTAAAAAAGCTAGAAAAAGACCAAATTAAAAACCCTCAATTAAATACCAAATTGGAAATTCTGAAAATTAAAGGGGAGATCAATAAAATTGAAAATAAGAAAACTATTGAATTAATAAATAAAAGTAAGAGTTGGTTTTATGAAAAAACCAACAAAATAGATAAGCCTTTAGTTAATTTGATTAGAAAAAGAAAAGAGGAAAATCAAATTATTAGTCTCAAAAATGATAAGGGAGAACTTTCCTCCAATGAAGAGGAAATTAGAGTAATAATTAGGAGTTTCTTTGCCCAACTTTATGCCAATAAATTTGAGAATGTAAATGAAATGGAAGAGTATCTACAAAAATATAGATTGCCCAGATTAACAGAAGAGGAAATAAATTATTTAAATAGCCCTATTTCAGAAAAAGAAATAGAACAAGCTATTAATCAACTCCCTAAGAAAAAATCTCCAGGACCAGATGGATTTACATGTGAATTTTACCAAACATTCAAGGAACAATTAATCCCAATACTATATAAACTATTCGAAAAAATAGGGAAAGAAGGTGTACTACCAAATTCCTTCTATGACACAGATATGGTGCTGATAGCTAAACCAGGTAGGGAGAAAACTGAGAAAGAAAACTATAGACCCATTTCCCTAATGAATATTGATGCAAAAATTTTAAATAAGATTTTAGCAACAAGATTACAGAAAGTCATCCCCAGGATAATACATCATGACCAAGTAGGATTTATACCAGGAATGCAGGGCTGGTTCAATATTAGGAAAACTATTAGCATAATCAATTATATTAATAACCAAATTAATAAAAATCATATGATTATCTCCATAGATGCAGAAAAAGCCTTTGATAAAATCCAACACCCATTCCTATTAAAAACACTGGAGAGTATAGGATTAAATGGGCTTTTCCTTAAAATGATAAGTAGTATCTACTTAAAACCTTCAGCAAGCATCATATGTAATAGAGTCAAACTAGAACCATTCCCAATCAGATCAGGAGTGAAACAAGGCTGCCCACTGTCACCATTACTATTTAATGTATTAGAAATGTTAGCTTTAGCAATAAGAGAAGAAAAAGAGATAAAAGGAATCAGAGTAGGTAGTGAAGAAACCAAATTTTCACTCTTTGCAGATGACATGATGGTATACTTAGAGAATCCTAGAGACTCAACTAAAAAACTTCTAGAAACAATTCACACATTTAGCAAAGTGGCAGGATACAAAATAAATCCACATAAATCATCAGCATTTTTATATATTACCAATAAAGTTCAGCAGCAAGAGATACAAAAAGAAATTCCATTCAAAATAACTGTTGATAGTATAAAATATTTGGGAATTTATCTGCCAAGGGATAGTCAGGAACTATATGAACTAAATTACAAAACACTTTCCACACAAATCAAATCAGACCTAGTCAATTGGAAAAACTTAAAATGCTCACGGGTAGGACGAGCGAATATAATAAAAATGACAATACTACCCAAACTAATTTACTTATTTAGTGCCATACCAATCAAACTCCCAAGAAATTATCTTACAGATCTAGAAAAAATAGTAGCAAAGTTCATTTGGAAAAACAAAAGGTCTAGAATTTCAAGGGGATTAATGAAAAAAAAAGGCTGAAGATGGTGGACTTGCTGTACCAGATCTAAAACTATATTATAAAGCAGCGGTCATCAAAACCATTTGGTACTGGCTAAGAAATAGAGTAGTCGATCAGTGGAATAGGATAGAATCACAAGACAAACTACGCAATAACTATAGCAATTTGGTTTTTGATAAACCCAAAGACCCCAGCTTTTGGGATAAGTATTCACTATTTGACAAAAACTGCTGGGAAAACTGGAAACTAGTGTGGAAGAAATTAGGGCTTGACCCACATCTAACACCACATACCAAGATAAGATCTAAATGGGTTCATGATCTGGATATAAAGAGTGATTTTGTAAACAAGTTAGAGGAACATAATATAGTTTACCTCTCAGACCTGTGGAGATGGAATAAATTTATGTCCAAAGAAGAACTGGAACTTTTAATTGAAAACCAGATAGATAACTTTGACTATATTAAGTTAAAAAGTTTTTGTACAAACAAAATCAATGCAGACAAGATTAGGAGGGAAGCAATAAATTGGGAAATCATCTTTACATTTAAGGTTTCTGATAAAGGTCTCATCTCTAAAATATATAGAGAATTGTCTCATATTTATAAAAATTCAAGCCATTCTCCAATCAATAAATGGTCAAAGGATATGAACAGACAATTTTCAGAGGATGAAATTAAAACTATTTATAGTCATATGAAAAGGTGCTCCAAATCACTATTGATCAGAGAAATGCAAATCAAGACAACCCTGAGGTACCACTTCACACCTGTCAGATTGGCTAAAATGACAGGAAAAGTTAATGATGAATGTTGGAGGGGTTGTGGGAGGGCTGGGACACTGATGCATTGTTGGTGGAGCTGTGAACGGATACAGCCATTCTGGAGAACAATTTGGAGCTATGCTCAAAAAGTTATCAAACTGTGCATACCCTTTGACCCAGCAGCATTTCTATTGGGCTTATATCCCAAAGAAATCATAAAGGAAGGAAAAGGCCCCACATGTGCAAGAATGTTTGTGGCAGCCCTTTTTGTAGTGGCTAGAAACTGGAAATTGAATAGATGCCCTTCAATTGGAGAATGGCTGAATAAATTATGGTATATGAATGTTATGGAATATTATTGTTCTGTAAGAAATGACCAGCAAGATGATTTCAGAGAGGCCTGGAGAGACTTACATGAACTGATGCTGAGTGAAATGAGCAGAACCAGGAGATCATTATACACGGCAACAACAGTACTATATGACGATCAATTCTGATGGACATGGCTCTCTTCAACAATGAAATGTTTCAAACCACCTCCAATTGTTCACTGAAGAAAGCCATATACACCCAGAGAGAGGGATGCGAAATGTGTACCACAACATAACATTCTGATACTCCTTGATTGATGTTTGCTTACATTGTGTTTCCTTTATCTGATATATCGTTTGTGTAGATAAGATTTTTCTTGCACACCAATGATAAGTTTGGAAATATGTATACATATATTCGATTTGCCAATATTTTAACATAATTAACATGTAGTGGATATCCTGCCATCTAGGGGAGGGGTGGGGAGTTGGGGGGAAAAATTTGTAACGGAAAGCTATGTAAGGGTTATTGTTGAAGAATTACCCACACATATGTTATGCAAATAAAATAAAAATTTAAAATAAAAAAATATTGGAGGAGTTTTGTGAAGATCTACACACTAATATATACTTGGTAGACCCACAAATTGATGCAATTTTTGAAATTTGAAATTATGGCAAGAAAGTAATTAAGGTGTCTCTACTGCTTGAATCAAAGATCCTACTGGTAGACATATATTCCAAAAAAGTCATAGAAAGAAAGAAATGCTCCATATAAATCAAAATACTCATATTTGCATACTTTTCCCCACTTTGGTAGAAAAGCATGCTGAACAATGCAAATGTCCTTTGACTGGGAAATAAATGACTAAGCAAATTGTGGTACATAAATGTAATGGTGCATAGTTATGTATAATGAATAAGAATTCAGAAGCATAGGAAGATTTATTTGAAGTTATGTGAGGTAAAACAATAAGAATCATGGTATCAATGTTAAAATTAGTAACAGCAACATAATTGGACAATATAATTAATTATAGTAAAAATAGCACAATTTGAAAGTAAAAAAGAAAGAGGAGGAAGAGAAGAAGAGGAACAATAACAATACAAAAATAACAACAGCAACAAAAACAGTAACAAAAACAAGACTAAAAACTATGTAATTATCATTGCTAAGCAGGAAGCTAGATATTGCAATGGATAGCACAAATAGGAAGGCTCTTCTTTTTGAATTCTGGCATGTTACTTATTGGCTGAGTGATTCTGAGCAAGTCACTTAACAGCTTTTATCTTTGATTCCTCAGCTATAAAGTGAGCTGGAGAAGGAAACACAAACCACTCCAATATCTTTGAGGTCACAAAGAGTTAGACATGCATAAAAATGACAGAATAACAGCAACAGATAGGTGACACAAATGATAGAGAAGTAGACCTTAAGTTCAAGGAACCTGAGTTTATCTCTGGCCCCAAATAATTTTAAACTCTGTGACTATGGGTAACCCATTTAACTCTTCTCAACTTCACTTTCCCCATCTATAAAATGTGGATAATAATAGCACTTGCATTTCAGGGTTTTTGAGAACATTAACTGATGTAATTGGAGAAAAATGGCAAATCACTCCAGTATTTTTTGCCAAGAAAACTCCAAATGAGGTCATGATGAGTTAGAAATGACTGAAGTACTAAGTACAAACAAAGTGACTTAATATTTATAATGTGCTTTGCAAACTTTAAAGTGCTGTATAAATGCTATCTTTATCATCATCATCATCAATACCATCTTCCTTCTCCTACTCTTCATCATCATTGATATAATTCCTACAAAGCTTGATGAAATGGTATGTTTTCTTCTTTTCTTTGAAAAGTCAGGGAGCTATAATTGGGGAGCACTGCACAAACTATCAGGCTTATTTGAAATATTGTTTCCTTTTAGTGAGCTACTTTTTCTTTGTTTCTTTTTTCTTTTTTATTACAAAGAATGTTTAGTGTAGAGAATTTGGGCAGAATATATTTGAAAATGTAAAAACTAAAGTTTTCAATAAAAATAGAAAACAGAAGAAATAATTTTCTGACTATCATTAAAAGGGAAGCACAGAGCTTGGGGAATTCATAGCTTTTCTAATATATAGTCAATGAGGAAAGGACTCTGGAACAGTGGCAGCTTAGGTCAGACAATTTTCAGATTTCCTCCTATAAACAAGGCCAAATTGTGCTTCAGAGATAATATAGAAAGGTTAAAAACAGGTAAGAGTTCGGACAGAACAGTGGTCCTCCTGGAATAATCAGAGAAGATTCCAAATAGAGATTTGGCACTTATGAAGTGTAAATACCTCCAAGCAAGTTCCACTAAAGCAGCAATTGGCAAGCCCTGGGGTTAGATGAATTGAGAGGTAGCTTCTTCCCAATCACAGCAGTTTTCACTTCCTATACTCTCCAGTGTGAGTCAGGGAAAATTGAGGAAACCTCTCCATAGGCCTACCTGTGCTGCTGAGATGCAGTTTGGAGTGAAGTGGCACCAGAAAACATCAAGTGAGTGCAGAAGCAGTGAGGCAGAGATACTGCTAGCTGTCAGCATTTATAGGAGGGTGGAGTTCTTGGATTAGAATTCCAGGCCAGAGGTGACTACTGAAAGAAGATCTGAGTCCAGAGGTACCAATTTCCATACCTCAGGACTAGAGATGAATACTCCAACAACCTGCTGCAAAATGAAAAGGCAAAAGAGAAAAACTCAAATCATAGAAGGTACTATAGGGATAGAGAAAGGCAAGGTTTTCAGAGAAGGATACTGAAATAATTTTTTAAAAAGTCTCTCCAAGGCTAAAGAGTAATATCAAAAGGTCATCAGTCCCAGAAGAATTCATAGAAGAACTTTAAAAAGACTAAAATTCAAATGAGAGATTTGAGGAAAAACTAAAAAAATTAATAATAAATTAAATCCAAGAAAGACAAGAAAAAAATCAACTAACTAGAAAAGGAGATCTAGAATCTTAAAGAAAATGACTCCTTGAAAACTAAAATTGGATAAGGGGAAGGCAGCAAAGTTATAAGAGACCAAGCAATACTAAAACAAAATATAACAAAAGGAAAAAAAAGAATGTGATACATTTCATAAAAAAATGACAGAGCTGGAGAATAGATGAAGAAGAGAAATCATAAGAATAATTAAATTACCTGAAAACTATGTCCAAAAAAAAGAATATTGATATAATAGTCCAAGATGTAATTAAAGAAAATTATCCTAAAATGTTAGAAAAAGAAGGTGAAGTAGAAAAAAATCTGCAAATGATTACCTGAATGAGATCCTATGAGGAAATCCCATAGGAAGATGATAACCAAATGTTAAAACCCTCAGATCAAAGAGCAAATATTAGAGCAACAACAAAAAATTCCCAACAATTTTAATACACTAGAACCCTAATTAAAATTACACAAGATCTAGCAGCTGCTAAATAAAAAGACCACAGGTCTGGGAATAATATATTGAAGAGCAAAGGAACTAGGGCTGTGGTCAAAAATGTTATACTTTGCTGGCAAAGTTAAGAATATTCCTGAATGGAAAAAAAAGACCTTCAATGAGCTGTCAAAATTTCAAAATTTTGCTTGCAAAAGACCTGAACTTAATAGAAAATTTGACACGTAAGATCCAAGAGAAATATGAGCTGAACATCAAAGACTAATTTCAAAGGACTCAATAAAGACAGATTGTTTATGCTTTATATGTAGAAATATAAACCATATGTATAAGATTGTCATTAGTAAGTGAGTAGTTTGAAAGAAAGATTGGGGTAGAGTTGAATATAATTGATTCTAAAAAGGAAAACTGTAGGAAAAGGTGAAAAGAGTATAATTAGGTTATATGAATAATATGTGACAGCAAGAATTGACACAGAAGAACATATAGAGAAGAGGTGATCATTCTGGAATTCTATTGACATTGGGAATAGGTTAAAGAGGAAATTATATATATATACATATATATGTGCATATGTATATATATGTATGTGTCTGTATATAATATTTATAAATGCATGTATATATACACCTCAAAGAGTATAAAGTCTTCTAAACATATTAAGAAAAAAAGAGGGGGAGAAAATAAAACAAAAGGAACTATAGAAGGCTGTGAAGACTAATTGGAATGGGAAAAGGTGTGTAGATTAATGGGAATGGGATAAAGAGGAGAAAAGGTTGGGGAGAGAATACAAGGGAGATATCCTTGGAGTGGAAATAGGTTTAAATAATAACAAGGAAAGGTAGCATGTAGAAATAGAGGAGTCAACAGGAATAAGAAATAATAGATAGATACACAAATAAGAATAATGATCAGAAGTAGAATTTATTAGAAAAAAAGTAGGAGTAGTAACCACTGATCTCAAAGTTAAAATTAAAACAGACTCAATCAAAAGAGAAAAGTAAGGAAACTATACTAAATGTATGCCATATTAATTAATATTGTGTAAGCCTGTTTAAAACAACTAGCTAGCATAGGTTTGGAATATTGCTGTGGTATAGGAAATGATCAGTTGATAGATTTAGAAAAATGTGGAAAGAAGTGGAACTCAGAAGGATGATGTTATCCATCTTCAAAGAAACAGAGAACAAGCAAATGCAGTAAAATATAAAAATATGTGTCTATATAAAGGTATGATTACAGATATCTATGTATATGTATGTATATGCATATGAATATATGTATAATAGGCACATATGTGCATATGTGTGTACACACACAGATATGTATGAATACATGTATATAAATAAATATATCTGTGCTTAATTGTGGCTTGTTTGGAGAGGAGGGAGGAAAAGGGGAAAAAAAAAGAATAAAGTAAAAGTTCATAGCAGAGAACAAAAGAAAACCTGCAAAGAAGCAAAGACAGAAAGCTCTGAATACAACATGTGGTATTTGTTATATATGCTTTCTTGAAATAGAAATTTAATAATTTCTTATGTTCTTTTTTCTATTTTTTATTGAAGTTAAAATAAATAAATACATAAAATATTTATTCAATGAAAATAATAGAATTTATTAATATAATTATTCTGAAATCTACTCAGAGGTTTGGCTCAATGTTCTAGATTGAAACATTGATTTAGATTACACCTCCTAGCTAGATGTTTCCAAGAACATCCTCTGTGAACTTTGAATTTCTTTCTTATCCAGATGCAAAATGTATAGCCCTATTGAGAACTTAACCACTTAACAAAAATCAAAGACAATTTAGAATGAAACTTGATGTTATTTATTTTGGGGGAAGTGGGTCCTAATTGACCATTAAGAGAATGTAGAGCAGTAGACTTTATTAGTCCCTTGGATTTATATCACGTTTGCATTTTCAATTGCATGATATATTTTCCTTCAGCATCAGAGTACATTTAACTAACAGTTTCATTTCATCACAGATCTAAAGGAACTAACATATTTATTAAGGCATTTTGATCCTTAGGAGACAGATTAATAAGAAGCTTGTGACAGTTCTGCATGATAAAATGAGTCAATAAACAGAAATGTGTGCTGACATTAGATAGACTTATCTACAAATAATACAATACATATTTGGGTTGTCACAGAGAAAAATCATTTGACAAAGCCATTGCTATGATTAAATACAGTCTCCAATTCTTAATTTTGTTTTTTGGGGAGCATAACTTTTTTGCAAATGTTCCTAGATAATAAATAATATGGTACAATTTGCTTATATATAATGAATATGAAAAGTGAAAGGGATAGTGGTGAAGATTCTAAACACCATAATAAAGTACTGGTTTATATAAAGCAATCAATCATTTTTATGTAATAATAAATAGTTAATAGTTTTAGTAAATTCATGGACATATGTGCACTATATATCTACCTGCATATAAATTTGTATGTTATATTATGTAAATTGTGACCGCCCCCGAGGCATGAATAAATTTATGAAAGGAACAAAAGAAAAAGCATTTGCTAAAATCTTTCTCATTCCCTTTCCTTCCTTCCTTTTTTCCTTCCTTCCTTTTTTCCTTCCTTCCTACCTGCTTTCTTCTTTTCTTGCTTCCTTACTTCTCTCCCTCATTTCCTCTTTCCCTTACCTCTTTTCTTTTTTCTAAGCACTTTGGATACAAGTTGAAAAACAAAACAGTCCCAGCGCTCAAGGATCTCATATTCTAGAAGACATTCTCTCTCTCTGTCTCTGTCTCTTTGTATCTCTGTCCCTCTTTTATTTCAGCAATAAATATTTCAAAGATAATGGTCCTTGGTCCTTTTTCCATTGTCATAGAATCCTAGAGACTGCAAGTTACAAAACCCTAGAACTCATTTTTTTTTCCTGCCTATATTGAAGATAGAATCCTTATCTGGGTGATCATCTTGACTCTGTAGACAAGTCATATTCCAGTTGTTCCTGATAAATATAGGTCAGAAGTTCTGAATTCTGAGATCATTTTCATCAATTCCTTTGTTTTTTTTTTTTATTTTGGTCTTCATCAGTTCCTAAGGTTGAACCAGAACTGATAGTAATTCAATAAATGAATAGCTTTTATTAGATGTCTTTTACATGTAAGGTATAGTGTGGTGGATAAAGAGCTGATTTAGATATCAAGAAAACATATTCAAGTTCTATCTTTTACATTCTGGGCAAGTCACTTAACCTTTCGGTATCTTGAGACAACTCTTTAAGATTATAAGTTGCAGATTAATTTCAAAATTACATTGGTACAACAGCTTCCTTAGAAGTTTCCTCTATCAATGAAACCCCAGTTCTAACTCCTCTCTAACCCTTCAAAGACAGTATACAAGTAACTGTACTGGAGCTCATCGGTACAAAGACATAAGCAATGAAAAAAGAAGGTTTTGCCATTTAGACACTAATATTCAACTTTATGTGTGTGTGTTTGTATGTGTGTGTGTGTGTGTGTGTGTGTGTGTGCTGTTAGTGGCAACAGAGGAGGATATAGTAAATATAAAACTTGAGGAGGGGAGAGCATGAATTCTGGCAACACGAGCATAATTCATGGAAAATGTGATAGCTGATTTGAAACTTTAAGGAAGTTAATGATTCTGAATGGGAATAAGGTAGGATGGTATTCTATAGTGGGAGACAGCCTATGCAAAGGAATAGATTTAAGTGATGGAATGGAAAGTTGGAGTACCTGAAAAATCTATTATAGCAATGCTCTTTGACTGAAACAGTTCAAAAAAGAGCCAAAGGAGTATAGAGTAAGGCTGGAAAGGTAGGTAGGAATGATATCTTTAAGGGGCTTATATGCCAGATTGAGGAATTTATATTTTACCTTAGTGTTAATTGGGAACTAGCAAAGATTTCTGAATAGGGAAATGACATGATTAGATATATATCTTAAGAAGATTGTTTTCTTAGGCATGATTAGATATATATCTTAATAAGATTGTTTTCTTAGGCATGTGAAGGATGGACTAAGGATGGGAGATCCTACTGAAAGTGGGAAGATCAGTTCAGCAGCTAATGAAGTAGCCTAACCATGATGTGAAGCTTTTTCCATAAGCTAAGGGGATGACATCTGAGTGAGGGAAGGTAAGGAAGGAAACCAATGGATAATACAAGTTGTAGCAATAGAAAAAGGCAGGGATTAGTTGCTCACTGGATACAAGGAATGAGGAAAAGGAAGGATTGAGGTTCTCTCTAAGTTTATGAACTGAGATGATGGGCTCATGGTGGTATGCTTAGCAGAAATATACATATTTGGAGGAATAAGAAATGGAGAGAAGATGAGCAATTTTATAATAATATATCTAGGCAGAGTGTGATATGGTCCACAAAACCAGCAGAACAAATTCTTATAATGCAAAACTCAGGGACAAAGTTAGAGTACTACAAGTCAATGTGACTTCTGGTAGCAGTTAGGTATTCCAGTGGAAAGAGTCTTGGGCCTAAAGTTAGAATATTCATATGTGATTCCTGGTTGTATGACCCTGGGTAGCTCATTTCACCTGTATTTGTCTTGGTTTGTTCAATTCTATAGGGATAATAGTGATAATATTAACATCTATCTCCCAGATTGTTGTGAGGGTTAAATATGATATTTCTAGGTACTTAAAATTATTAGATTCCTTCCTTTTTTATTTTTATCTCTTCTCTACTAGAAAAAAGCTGAGAAGTCCCCTGAAATTCAAGAGACTTGATTGGTCTGACTTCAAATATGGGTTTTCGGGAAAATCTACAACTTTAGGAAATTAGGTTGATATGAAAACAATATGGATTATGCTTTATAATATATCTCTTCTGTTTTAGAGAATAATTCATTTTTTTTAAAAAAAGCTTCTGTTCTTATAATTGTTTCATCTATTTTAATTAAAATATTTCAGTGAAAATTCATTGCTTAGAGATGGAGATTAACTTGGTAGCATAAATAGCATAAGGAGATATTTCATTATGTCTAAAGAATAGGAGAATATAAAATGACAATGTTAATTAGGTAATTAGGACAATTGCATCTGGTTTTGTTCATTTATTAAGAGAAATAAGTTTGATGGGAACACTGGTATTTTTTAATTTCTGAAAAGCACACCAGTAATGTTTGAAATTTAAAAAAAACCCACTGACCCAATGTTACTATAGAAAACCAAATCTGCATTTCATTTTGCTAATAGTAGATCATTATTTATGCCTTTAAACAAAAAAATAATCTTTGAAACTATATGCACAAAATAGAATTAATACAATGAAAATACATAGAAGTCAATTTGACTGATAGTGTCTATAGTTTTCTAAATAGAAATTTTCTTTTATGTAAGTAAATCAATGGATTCTTCTATAGGCCTTGCAAAAAGTTGAATAGAAATTAGGTAAGACTCCCAAGGGCTTTTAAGTAATCAAGGCTTGTGGTAGTCATCAGTTCCCGCCCTTGAAAATAAAATACGTGAATAGCTCTGACCTTCTTGTTATAAAGAATCCTCAATCTATTTAGTAGTATCTCTCTATGTAGTAATAATCTACTACATAACCATCATAAACCCTTACTAAATATTGGTTGATTGAATAATTAAGGAATAGCTGAAAACTCAGATGGTTTTCTACACTCATCAATACCTTTTTCCTTCAGGTATAGGCTACATGTATGCAATAACGAAGCATCCAGATCCATTCCCTACTTTGATTTATTAAATTTTAATCAATTTACATTGTGGAAGCAAAATAGATAAGATAGAAACCTCAAATAATTATGGCCCATGGAAATCTAAAAAATTATAGAAATACATTTCCTTCTATGAAGAATATTTCTTCATTGATTTTCATTAGCACATTTTCTTTTCATTGGCTCATGTGCTTTCATTAGCACAGTGGTAGTAGTGATGATAATGATGTAGAAGAGGAGGGGGAGGAGGAGAAGGAAGAAAAAAGAGAAAGAGGATTGGGAATATGATTGATAGATTGAATGTAATCTAAAATAGAATCTCTAAAAGCTATCATATTATGGGGAAGATCATGATTAATCAAATGATTGTAATAATAAGGAAATATCAAGAAATTTGATCTTGATGGAAGAAAAGCCATGCACTCTAGTGTTTTATTCCTTTCTTTTCTTTCTTTTTTTTTAAATTAGATTTGCTTCCAGATGAAAGAACATTGTGTAATGCTAACTCACATATTTTTTCTGGTAAGTTTATTTATTTTTGATGCACATTGATTTATGAATCATATTGGGAGAGAAGAACAAAAGGGAAAAAAAGGGAAGAGATTAAAAAAAAGTGAACATAGCATGTGTTGATTTACATTGAGTCTCCTTAGTTCTTTTTCTGGATGCAGATGGCATTTTCTATCCAAAGCCTATTAGGATTGCTTTGGATCACTGAATCACTGATAAGAACCAAGTTATTCATAGTTGATCATCTCACATTCTTGCTGTTATTGTGTGCAATATATTACTGGTTCTGATTGTTTTGCTCAGTATCAGTTCATGTAAATATTTCCAGGACACTAATCAGTTTGTTCATCATTTTTTATAGAATAATATTCCGTATTATTCATATACCACAACTTGTTCAGCCATTTCCCAATTAATGGGCATTGACTCATTTTCCAATTCTTTGCTACCACAAAAAAATAAACATTTTGGCACATGTGGGTCCTTTTCTATCCTTTATAATTTCTTTGGGATACAGGCCCAGTAATGGCACTGCTGGGTCAAAGGGTATGCACAATTTCATAATCCTTTGGCCATAGTTCCAAGTTGTTCACAGAATGGTTGAATCTCTTCATAATTCCAATAATGCATTAGTATTTCAGTTTTCCCACATTCCCTCCAACATTTATATCTTTTCCTGTAATCTTAGCAAATCTGAGAGATGTAAGGTGGTACCTCAGAGTTGTTTTAATTTACATTTATCTAATCAATAGTGATTTAAAGAATTTTTCATATTTCATATTAATTTCATCATTAAGATATTGTAATGTTCATATCCTTTGCCCATTTATCAGTTGGGAAATGACTTGCATTCTTATAAATTCGACACAGTTCTTCACATATTTTTGAAATGATACCTTTATCAGAAACACTGGCTGTAAAGGTTTTTCCCAGCTTTGTACATCCCTTTTAATCTTGTTTCTGTTGGTTTTGTTTCTATGAAAATATTTTAATTTAATATAATCAAAGTTGTCCTTTTTGCCTTTCATAGTTCTCTAGATCTTCTTTAGCCATAAATTCCTTTCTTCTCCAAAGATCTGATAGATAAATCGATCTCCTAATTTACTTGTGGCATCATAGTTTATGCCCAGTCCATTTTGACCTTATTTTGGTATGGAGTGTAAAATATAGTTCAATGTAGGTCTATGCTGAGTTTCTGGCATATTATTTTCCAGTTTTCCAGCAATTTTTGTCAAATAATAAATTCTTATTATAGAAGCTGGAGTTTGAAAGTTTATTAAATATTAGATTATTATTGGCCTTGATTAGTATGTCATGTGTATCTAATCTAACCTATATATTGCCCTCAGTAGTATTGGCAAACTATTAAATACAAGGAAAACAAGCATTTGGGATAAAACAGGATTTGTTTAGACAAGTTGTGTTTGGGAAACCTATAGAACATCCATTTTGAAATTTCCAAAATGCAACTAGTGATGCATTATTGAAACTCATGAGAGAGATGAAGTCTCTAGGAAATTTAGCACAGTTTCTGGCAAATATTAGGTGCTTAATAAATGTTTACTGACGATTGATAATGGCAATAATCTATATATAGAGGTTGAGTTATTAGAAGTGGTCACAATGACTGTCTAATCCAACCCATAAGCAAAAAGAATATATACTATAATTGCTATATAGAAAACAATGCTTTCTAAAGTCAGATATAATTAAGTATAGTACAGTAAAGTACAGTGGAGTATAGTATAGTATGGCATAGCATGGCATATCTAAATTTAAATACTTGGCATTGTAAAGTCATTTAAGTTGTATCTGGTGCTTTGTGATCTAATTTGACGTTTTCTTGGTAAAGATACTGGACTATTTTGCCATTCTTTCTCCAGCTCATTTTACAGATGAGAAACCCAACTCGAACAGAGTTAAGTGACTTGCCTAAGATTACATAGCTAGTAAGTCTCTGAGGCCATATTTGAATCCAAAAAGATAAATCTTCCTGACTCCAAACTTAGCACTTTATTTATTGCACCTCTTAACTGCCTCTTTATTATTTATGGAAATATTTGGACAAAATTGCGTAAATGGTTAAGTATCAGGTGATATAAACTGGGCAAAGAAAGTGATTAATGAAATTATCAAAATTAAAATCTTGAAGACTAAAGAGAAGAAATTGAAAGGGTGGAGCAGAGTGAAATGGCAGAAGAGGAGGAGAAAGGAGAAGAGCAGGAGGAAGAAGAAGATGAAGGAAAATCACAAGAAGCAGAGAAAAGGCGGAAGAAGAGGATGAAGGGAAAGAAGAGGAAAAGAAAAATGAAGAAAAGAAGAGAAGGAAGAAGAGGAAGAAGGAGAAGGAGAAGCAGGAAAAGTAAAAGGAGGAGGAAAAAAGAAGAAAAGAAGCAAGAAAGAGGAAGAAAGGGAGAATGAGAGAAATTGAAGGACGAGGAAGAAGAGAAGAATTGTAGTGTTCATTGCGGTATATATTAACAGTTTATACTTGACCTTGGAAATAAGAGTGAATGTAAATACAAAAAATAACAATAAAATATATTAAGATTTTTTTTTTGCTTAGGCAATTGAGATTGTGACTTGCCCAGGGTCACACAGCTAGGGAATGTTAAGTGTCTGAGATCAAATTTGAATTCAGGTCCTCCTGACTTCAGGGCTGGTGCTCTATCCACTGCACCACCTATATTAAGAATTTAAAGCAACAGCAATTCAGTACAACCTCCATACCTTGAGCATGTATGTGATGCAGGTAGAATTTATGAAATTGCTGAATGGTGTCAGACAAAGTTGCTCAAGTTCTGTCATTGACTTATAGTGTGATTATAGAAAATTTCATTGATTTTCTGAACTTTGTCTTCTTGAACTAACCTTTCTGATACTTTTTGTGGATTCACCCATGAAAATAACACATTTACATACCATGTTAATATTTATTATGCATTTCCAGTAAAATAATAATTAGATTGATAGAATAAATTATGCCCAATTTTTATATGAAGAAACTGAGAGTCAGAAGATTTCAGTAACTTAAATCTAGTCTAGTCCCACAATTAATGTGTTTCAGAGCTGGGGCCCCAATGCACATCTTCTGACTCCAAAATTCATGTTGTTACCATTCCACGAAGGACACTAAACTAAATATATAAGCTTCTTGGTACTCTTGCTTTGAAAGGTGCTATTAAAATAGAAAATTTTAATACAAGGTGTTATTATCATTCAATGCCACATAGACCTAGATTAATTTTCTCATAACTTGTTTTTATACAATTGTGATTATTGTTCAGGAAGAAATAAACATAGAGGAGATGATACTAGCACATTATGTACAAGTTAATTACACCATACCCAATATGCAGTTTATATCTTTCTAAGGTAAATACAAATAAATCTAAAGCATCCATTAATGTGTGATAGGGGATCTTTATTTCTGAGGGGAAAAAAAGTTTAGTGGATAAACTTGAAAATGGTTAGGATTCATGTAAACCTCAGAAACCTATAATACTGAGCCAGAAATCTCATGAAAAGATGTCTCCCCATAGGATTTCTGACTGTTGCTTCTGTTCCAAGATATAAAAAATAAGTAGGAGGTACTTTAATGTCTTCCTCTTTAGTCTATGTAGAATTTATTTTAAAAGGAAAACAAAGCCAGTTTAAATATTTTTGAGATGGAATGATCTTTATTAGTAACAATTCTAGGTGTGATATGTCACCATTGATGTCAAGTCCTGATAATAAGGACTGACTAGTTACATATTGGAAATGACTTTTGAAGCTATTTAAGACAAATCCCTAATTTTGTAGTTAAGGAAACTGAGGACCAGAGAGTTAAAATGACTTGCTTATTATTAAATAGGTAGTAAGGAAAATATTTTTTTAAATCAGTACTTCTCAACTTCAAACCAGGTAAAAGGAGGATAGAATCCAATATACTGTGTTTTTCCCCTATTTACAATATTCCTCTAACTGAATCAAAAATTGTATGGGGTAAAGTCAAAACTTTATGTGTAGACAATGCTTTAAATTTTAGTTCCATTGGCATGTTTTCTGTCAAACAAAATGATAATGAAAACAACAAAGTAACTCAATTAAATAAAACATTTACTACATATAGAAGTTGAAGAGCATTTCCTTCAAGGTCCAATTTAAGTGCCACCTTGTTAAGAAATTTTTTCCTGACCCTTAGCCATTGACATTCTTTTCCTCTTCAAATTATTTTTGACTTCTTTCTTGGTGTACCTATTGCACTTCCCATTAGAATTCAAGCTTTTTGAAGAAAAAGACTATTCTTCATTTTGTGTTTGTAACCTCAACAACTAGCATAATTCCTGGCAAATTTCAGGTGTTTAAGAAACTTCTAGTTGTCTCTAATATTTTTAGAAGCCAGGCATTTGAGGTATAGTGGTTGGGGGATACACTGGCACACCATCACCTACTTTTGGTATCACTTTCCTAGTGAGACCTTTTTCATTCTGACTGACAAAAAGAAGAGAGGGGAGGAGCAAAATAATATTGAAAGGATCTTGTAGCCCTTGCAATCATGAAACACTTAGAACTTGCTTGCCCCTTTAACCCTTTATTTTCTAAAGTTATCAATGAAGCACAGGGTTGCTATTCTCTTGATTTAGTTTGGATCTCAGAAGTGCAATGCAAATACTAATGAATGTTCATTTATCATTAGTTGTTTTTGATTGTGACAATAGTTTTACTAATACAACAGACAAGTCAATCTATGAAAAATCCAAATAATCATTGCACATAATAAAGCTTGTTTTCTAACTCCTATATTAAATTGCATCAATGCAATCAGTAATGAAAAAGGTGGCATAAAAGTAGTCTCATACTCATGCTCTTTATTATACTTCACAATTGTAGTTGGTATATTTAAAAAAATGAGATAAACATGTTAAGATTCAGATCTGTTAAATTCAGGACATAAGAATCATCAACTTATAATGGCTTAAAAGAATTCGGTTGTAATACACTATTTTGAATATTCATATACACTAAAACCTAAACACTGCAATTTGGCAATGCTCCATGGCCCTTTTGCATTACTGGCTAAATGACATTTGTCATACTCAAGTAGAAACAATTATTAATAATTTTCATTTCATTAGGAACACTACAATAAAATGTCAACAATCCTAAAAGTGCATCAGGAGTGTACAAATTAATTTTGATTTTTTGAAGTGTAATTACTTTTGTAAGTACCAGACTGTGTAATCACTTTTGGAGTTATTTCTTGTGCAATCAATTATACTTAAATGAACTTATCTGTTTTCAAACATGATTTTCTGAGGTCACCTGTTGGCATTTTTGTTATTATTAAAAATTATCTTAGACTTACAGTGGGTCAGAAGTAGACAAAGTAATGATAAGATGAAATGAAGAATTATAATAGTGAAACCTCATTTAGAAGAGAAATAATGAAATTTAAACATGATTCTATTTAATATGAAAGGTGTATTGTTTTCCAGGGTGATAGAGATTGAATTCCTATCTGATTTACTTCATAGTATTGTTAATATGATAAAATTAAAATGCTTTATAAGCTGATACAATTATTATACCTATATAAGCCCTAAAATTGTTTATAACTGAAGAGAAGGTGGAATTTCCAAGGTATCTTAAATAGTTAGTTTCAGATCTTATGATAATCCAATCTCAATTAACCATATTGGGGCAAGCAATGGCAGGAGTTTGACATTTTCTTTTTCATCTTTCCTCATGCCTCCCCCTAACACACACACACACACACACACACACACACACACACAGATTTATGTACTCAATTTTTCAGCTTGTCATCTAATTGGCTAATGAACAGAACTGATTGCTAGTTCTACAAATGCAAAAACAAATCTTTGATATGGAATTGACAACAAAACACAACACTCAGTCAAATTTAAGAACTTATTTGAAATACTAAGGGCTTAAATTTAAGTACTATTGAACTACTTCCTTGAATTCTATAAATTGAAACCCTGAGAAGGTGATTGTTGCCATCTTTTTTCAAAATTGAGATCACACCTAAAATTTTGTATTGTTGCAGAAAAAGATTTTTATTTCTTGTACACAAAAATGTCCAAAGGATTTACCCCCTAAATATTTTATACTATCTTTCAGAGTTAATGTAGATTGTGATTATACTTATTTATGTGTAGGAGGGGGAACTGGTCCTAAGCAACTTATTTTCCTGACCAGGACATAGACAAAAATGAAATGTTAATTGTTAATATAATTTTAACACTTCATAATTTCACAAAACCTACCTTTACAAAGAATGATCATCTTTCTCTGAATGAATCTGTAGGGATAGTGACATTGATCTAATGAAAATTAGCCATAAATTTCAGGTTCCTAAATCCAACAAACAACAAGTTTTTATCATGCCAAGAGCTATGCTATGTCTGATGATACAAAGAAAGAAAATAGGTCCAGTCTTCAAAGAATATAAGATATTCTAGGGATATGGCAGCATATAGGCTCTTGCAAAGGTTCTTGGACTTTGGGATGGGGTTGGAGGTTTGGGGGGAAGGAATGACAGTGAGTGAAAGAGGAGATTTTTTCTAACTGCAGAACATTATTTCCAGATAAACAGATAGAGAGAAACTGCATTCAAGCAAACTTCTATGAGGGAACTTTTGGCAGCAGAGAAAGAAGCTGACTTTAAACTCAAGAGAATACTAACCTTAGTAACCAAAAGTGGATGTGCAAAGAGGAGCATATCCTGGGAGCTCAAATGAGTAATCAACCCACCATTAAATCTGTACCCAGTGAGAATCTTGTGAGAACTAACATCATACTTCAGCAGTAAATGTGCATCACTAAAATTGTAGTAATTTTGTGTTTGAGCTCATTCTTTCTCTTGAAATATTTTTTATGATATTTATGACAGCTAGATGGCATAATGGGTAGAGTACTAGACTTTAGATCAGGAAGACCTAAATTTGTAATCCTACTTCAGATACTTATTTTTTGTATGTCCTCTACTGAATAACTTAACCTTTCTCAGTTTCAGCTTCCTCATTTTTCAAATAGAGCTAGTAATAACAACAACCTTATAGAAAGGTTCAAAGTACTATATAGAGACAAGCTACTGTGATTGGGAGAAAGGGATTCCTGGTTTAATGGAAGGAATTTTTGTAACTACTGTTTCTATTATTGCATGTCAATAAATGCCTTTTCTTTGAGATAGCTGAATTTACTACTTATTAATATTAAATATGTAGGTAGAAGTTTGTTAAGTCTAACTTAGTGATTAACTACAGGATACTTCCTAGAACTTGAGTGGTAAGCACCCCCTGCAAATCCAATCTGTATGTGTGACTGCAAATTGGGGAAGAAATCCAAAGTAGTTACTATACATAGCCCCAGATTAGATTGTATGGGTTTTGCAAAATATATTGAAACCAAATTATTTCAGATCTAGAAATGTGATATATTTCATAATATTTATTTTTGATTTTTAAACACGGAGTATTTTTTTAAATAGCACACCAACAAATTTCAAAAGATTTATAGTTCAATTAGTCCAGAGCACCATTCATTCCCAATGAAATATTTTTAGTTCTTAGACCAAAAGATTTTAAAATTTTCTATAGCTTATTTTAAAAAAGATACCTTACAATGCATATTTATGACATTTTATAGCATTGTTATATTAGCTTATACTTCATTCAAATACAATTGACTATTATAATTTTCATAATATAAATCAAATGAGAAACAGAAAAAAGAAGTGAACATTGCATGTGTTGATTTACATTCAGTCTCCTTAGTTCTTTTTCTGGATTCGGATGGCATTATCTGTCCAAAGTCTACTGGGATTGTTTTGGATCACTGAACTACTGAGAAGAACCAAGATGTTCAAAGCACATTCTTGCTGTTGTTATGTACAACATATTCCTGGTTCTACCTGTTTCACTCAGCATCATTATCATTTAAATTTTTCTTGGCCTTTCTATAATCAGCTTCTTTATCATTTTTATAGGACAATAATATTCCATTACCTTCATTTACCACAAGTGGTTTGGCCACTTCCCAATTGATGGGCATCTTCTTTGCTACCACAAAAAGAGCTGCTTGTACTTTATTCAAATAAAATTAACCATTACAATATTAATAATATAATATTTGTGCATATGTAGGTCTTTTCCCTTCTTTACTGATTTTCTTGGGATACAGACTCAATAATGGCACTGCTAGGTCAAAGGGTATGCACAGTTTTATAGTCCTTTGGCATAGTTTCAGATTGCGCTCCAGAAATGTTGAATCCGTTCACAACTCCACCAACGATGCATTAGTATCCCAATTTTCCCATATCCAAAGCAGTATTTATCATTATCTTTTCCTACAATCTTAGCCAAACTGAGACATGTGAAGTGGTACCTCAGAGGTGTTTTAATTTTCATTTCTCTAATCAATAGTAATTTAGAATATTTTTCATATAACTATTGATGGCTTTAATTTCATCATCTGGATATTTTATGTTTATATACTTTGACCATGTATCAATTGGGAAATAATTTATATTTTTATAAATTTGACATAGTTCTTTATGTATTTTAGAAATGAGACCTCTATCAGAACACTGGCTGTAAAGATTTTGTCTCAGCTTTGTAAATTCCTTTTAATCTTATTTCTGTTGGTTTTGTTTATGCAAAAATATTTTAATTCAATGAAATCAAAATTGTCCATTTTGCCTTTCATAATATTCTCTAGTTCTTCTTGGGCCATAAATTCCTTCCTTCTTCAAAGATCTGATAGGTAAATTATCCCTTGCTCTACTAATTTGTTTATAATATCATCTTTTATGCCCAAATCATGTATCCATTTTGATTTTATTTTGGTATGGGGTGTGAGACATAGGTCTATGCCAAGTTTCTGGCATATAATTTTCCAGTTTCCCCAGAAATTTTTGTCAAATAGTGTGTTTTTCTTCCGAAGCTAGAGTTTTCAGGCTTTTCAAATGCGAGATTGTTATGGACCTTGATGATTGTGTTGTGTGGATCTTATCTATTCCACTGATCCACAACTCTATTTCTTAGCCAGTATCAAATAGTTTTGATGACTGATGCTTTATAATATAGTATTTCATAGTATTATATATTATATATATTATATTATATAGTATTATTAAGCCACCATCCTTTGTATTTTTTCATTAATTTCCTTGATATGCTTGAACTTTTGTTTTTCCAGATGAATTTTTTTATTATTTTTTTCTAATTCTAAAAAATAATGTTCTAGCAGTTTAATTGTTATGGCACTGAAAAAGGGACCAATTTAGGTAGAATTGTCATTTTGATTATATTAGCTCCTCTTAGTCATGAACAATCGATATTTTTCAATTGCTTAGATCTGATTTTATTTGTTTGATAAGTGCTTTATAATTGTATTCATATAGTTCTTGGGTTTATCTTGGCAGATAGACACCCAAGCATTTCATTTTGTTTACATGGACTTTAAATGGAATTTCTCTTTCTATCTCTTGTGGATGAGCTTGTCAGTAATTGAATAAGAATTGGAAAAATCTTATTTAAAAAAAATAAGTTCACTCAAATAAAGCAGGCCTGAGACTTATTTGACCATTCTATGAACCCTACATGCCCTTGACAGGAGGAGCCAGGAACTCACCATTCCTGGAATTGCTTATGCTCAGAGGAGGGTGGCTCCCACCCTGAACATACGCAAATATGTCAAGGCTATGGGGTCCGGAACAGACCAAACAAAGATATGATAGTAAGAAGCCTTCTTTGTCTAAAAAGGAAATAAAACCCCCCATTTCTAGCAACCTCTCGGGCCTCACCCGTGGGAAGGACGCTTCGCCCGGGAAAATCTTTTCCCAAATCAAGCTGCTGAGGCTGAAACGGGGCTCCCAGCCACCTGAGTTTTGA
>JAJPUD010008074.1:38532-48709 GCA_023553655.1 Myrmecobius fasciatus | reverse complement strand
TGTCATTTATAGGAGCGAATCCGGACATATTTAAATATCACAAAACAGTAATACATACATATATATATATATATATATATATATATACACATATATGTATATATATATGTATGTATATATAATATATATGGGTATATATATATATATATGTTTCTATAAATACTGATGATTTCTGTAGGTTTATTTCATATCCTGTATTTTTACTAAAGCTGTGAATTGTTTCTAGTAGGTTTTTGTATGATTTTCTAGTATTCTCTCAGAATGTCATCTTATCACCTGCAAAGAGTAATAGTTTTATGTCCTCATTGACTATTCTAATTCCTTTAATTTCTTTTTCTTTTCTTATCATTAAAGTCAACATTTATAGTATAATGTGGATTCATAGTGATGATAATGGGCATCCTTGTTTCACCCCTGATTTTATTGGGAATGCATCCAGCTTTTTTCCATTATGAATAATACTTGCTATTGGTTTTAATAGATATTGCTTATGATTCTAAGAAATTCTCCCTTTATCCCTATACTCTCTAATGTTTTTAATAGGAATGGGTGCTGAATTTTTTCAAAAGATTTTTCTGCATCTATTGAGCTTATCAGGATTTTTGTTCATTATGTTATTGATATGGAAAATTATAGTAATAGATTTCCTGATATTGAATAAGCCCTGTATTCCTGGTATAAATCCCACTTGGTCATAGTGTATGATCTTGCTGACAAGCTGCTGCGATCTCTTTGCTAATATTATATTTAAATTTTTTGCATCGATATACATTATGGAGTTTGGTTTGTAATTTTCTTTCTCTGTTTTGGCCCTTCTTAGTTTCAGTATCAATGCCATATCTCTGTCATAGAAGGAATTTGGCTGCCTTCCTTCTTTACCTATTTTTCAAAATAGTTTACATGGTATTGGAATTAGTTGTTCTTTAAACGTTTGGCATAATTCACTTGTGAATCCATCTGCCCCTAGAAATTTTTTAGGGAGTTCATTAATGACTTGTTCAATTTATTTTTTCTACAATGGGACTATTTAAGTATTTTATTTCATCTTGTATTAAGCTGGGCAATTGATATTTTTTGTAAATATTCATCCATGGGGGTGGAGCCATGGTGGCGGAGATCAGACATGAGTCTCTGTAACCTCCTCTAACCTTCCCTCAAACCAACAACATATGAAGCTTCTAGACTGATTTTGAAGCAAAAAAATCCACAATATCTGGAGGACAACACGATTCTAGAAGGAGATACTCTGGAAGAACTTCAAAACAGACCTCACACCTTCAAAAAAAATGAATAAAAAACCAAAAAGAGCTCTCACCATAGACAACTTTTATGGAGAGAGGGAAGAACAGACCTCAAATCCTGAGGCCCCTAAAGGTAAAGCAACTCCAGAAAAAGCCCCAAAGAGAGACATAAACTGGTCTCCATGTCACAAGGATTTCTTTGAAGATTGCATAAAAAATCTTAAAAGAGAGCTAGAAGAACCATGGGGAAACAAAATGAGATCACTGAAAAATAAAATAGAAAAAAATGGAAAAAGAATGCAATGAACAAAAAATGTAATTGGTCAATTGCAAAAAGAACTAAAAACAGTAACTGAAGAAAATAAGACATTAAAAATTAGAATCGAACAATTGGAAATGAATGACTCATCAAGACTTCAAGAATCAATCAAACAAAAACAAAAACATGAAAAGATAGAGAAAAACATGAAATATTTCCTAGGAAAAACAACTGACCTGGAAAATAGATCTAGGAGAGACAATCTAAGGATTATGAGGCTTCCTGAAAGCCATGATGAAAAAAAGAACCTAGACACTATCTTCCAGGAAATCATAAAAGAAAATTGCCCTGATATTTTAGAGCCAGAAGGCAAAATACTCCTTGAAACAATCCACCGATCACCTCCTGAAAGAAACCCAAAAATTAAGTCGCCCAGGAATATCGTGGCTAAATTCCAGAGCTATCATACCAAGGAAAAGATATTATGAGAAGCCAGAAAGAAACAATTTAAATATCGGGGAGCCACAATTAGGATCGCACAGGACCTAGCAGCTTCTACTTTGAAGTATTGAAGGGCCTGGAATCAAATATCCCAAAGGGCAAAGGAACTTGGATTACAGCCAAGAATAAGTTACCCAGCTAGAATGAGCATTATCTTCCAGGGAAGAAGATGGTCATTCAATGATATAGGAGAATTTCACCTATTTCTACTGAAAAGACAAGAACTGAACAAAAAATTTGATCTGCAAACACAGAACACACAAAAAAAACATAAAAAGGTAACAAGAAAAAAAAAACTCTTGAGAACTATATTTATGTTATAGATACTTATAGAATGAGGGTTGATTTTATGAATCTATTATTACATTATGATTATGATATGATTACTGTGATTTATGATTATATGATTACTGTGATTTTATGTTTATTGATATGATTATTGTGATTTTATGATTATTATGATATGATTACTGTGATTTTATGTTTATTATGATATGATTGTTGTGATTTTATGATTATTATGATATGATAAACTGAAAAAGAAATTAGAGGTAGAAAAGGGAAAACACTGGAAGAAGAGGAAAAGGAGGAAAAATAAGGGAAATTACATCACATGTAGAGGCAAAGAAAACTTATAATGATTGAGGGGAAAAAAGGGAGGGGAATGAGAATTGGGTTAATCTCCATCTCATCAGATTTGGCTCTGAGGGAATAATAGACATATTTATAAGGAAACAGGAGGGAAAGGGGGAAAAAAGGGTGGGTGGTGCTCTAAAGGGAAAGGATTGTTTGAGGGAAGTGGTTATAAAAAGCGAAATAGTAGGGAGGAGGGAAAGGGGATAAGAAAGAGAAAAGCATAAGCTAGGGTAAATAAGATGGCAGGAAATACACAATTAGTTATTTTAACTGTGAATGTGAATGGAATGAACTCTCCCTTAAAGCAGAAGCAGATAGCAGATTGGATTAAAAACCAGAATCCAACAATATGTTGTATACAAGAAACACATCTAAAACATAGAGATACATACAGGGTGAAGATAAAAGGCTGGAGCAGAATATATTATGCTTCAGATGAACAAAAAAAGGAGAGGTAGCAATAAGACAAGAAAAAGGGATTAAAGGAATTAGAGTAGGTCATGAGGAAACCAAATTATCACTCTTTGCAGATGGAATGATGATCTACTTAGAGAACCCTAGAGAATCAACTAAAAAACTATTAGAATTAATCCACAACTTTAGCAAAGTTGCAGGATACAAAATAAATCCACATAAATCATCAGCATTTTTATCCATCACCAACAAAATGCAACAGCAAGAGATACAAAGAGAAATTCCATTCAAAATAACTATCGATACTATAAAATATTTGGGAATATATCTGCCAAGGGAAAGTCAGGATCTATATGAGCAAAACTACAAAATACTCTCCACACAAATAAAGTCAGATCTAAACAATTGGAAAAACATCAAGTGCTCTTGGATGGGTTGAGCGAATATAATAAAGATGGCAATACTACCAAACTAATCTATCTGTTTAGTGCTATACCAATCAAACTCCCAAGAGATTATTTAACTGACCTAGAAAAAATAACAACAAAATTCATCTGGAAAAACAAAAGGTCAAGAATTTCAAGGGAATTAATGAAAAAAAATGCAAATGAGGGTGGCCTAGCTGTACCAGATCTAAAACTATATTATAAAGCAGTGGTCACCAAAACCATTTGGTATTGGATAAGAAATAGAGTAATGGATCAGTGGAATAGGTTAGGTTCACAGGACAAAATACTCAATGACAATAGTAATCTAGTGTTTGATAAACCCAAAGACCCCAGTTTTTGGGATAAAAACTCACTATTTGACAAAAACTGCTGGGATAATTGGAAACTAGTCTGGAAGAAATTAGGCATTGACCCACACCTAACACCATATACCAAGAGAAGGTCAAAATGGATTCATGATCTAGGTATAAAGAATGATATTATAAACAAATTAGAACAATGTAGGATGGTTTAACTCTCAGACCTGTGGAGGGGGAAGGAATTTGTGACCAAAGAAGAACTAGAGGTCATCATTACTCACAAAATAGATAAGTTTGACTATATCAAGTTAAAAATTTTTGTACAAACAAAATGAATGCAGACGATTAGAAGGGTAGCAGTAAACTGGGAAAATATTTTTACATCCAAAGGTTCTGATAAAGGCCTCATTTCTAAAATATATCGAGAATTGACTCAAATATATAAAAATTCAAGCCATTCTCCAATGCATAAATGGTCAAAAGATATGAACAGACAATTTTCAGATGAAGAAATTGAAACTATTTCCGGTCACATGAAAAGGTGCTCCAAGTCACTATTGATCAGAGAAATGCAAATTAAGACAACTCTGAGATACCACTACACACCTGTCAGATTGGCTAAAATGACCGGAAATGACAATGATAACTGTTGGAGGGGATGTGGGAAAACTAGGACACCGATACATTGTTGGAACCATGAACGGATCCAACCATTCTGGAGAGCAATTTGGAACTGTGCTCAAAAAGTTATCAAACTGTGCATACCATTTGACCCAGCAGCATTTCTACTGGGCCTATATCACAAAGAGATTTTAAAGGAGGGAAAGGGACCCACATGTGCAAAAATGTTTGTGGCAGCCCTTTGTGTAGTGGCAAGAAACTGGAAATTGAAAGGATGCCCATCAATTGGAGAATGGCTGAATAAATTATGGTATATGAATGTTATGGAACATTATTGTTCTGTAAGAAATGACCAACAGGAGGATTTCAGAGAGGCCTGGAGAGACTTGCATGAACTGATGCTGAGTGAAATCTGCAGAACCAGGAGAACATTATACACAGCAACAAGACTATACAATGATCGATTTTGATGGACATGGTTCTCTTCAACAATGATGTGATTCAAACCAGTTCCTATTGTTCAGCGATGAAGGTAGTCATATATGTCCAGAGAGAGGCCTGTGGGAACTGAGTGTGAACCACAACACAGCATTTTAATGCTTTCTATGAATATTTGCATGTATTTTGTTTTCCTTCTTAGGTTGTTTTTCTCTTCTTCTCTTTCTAGATCTGATGTTTCTTGTGCAGTAACATTACTGTATAGATACGTATACATGTATTGTATTTGTCATATAATTTATCCTATTTAGAATGTATTAGATTACCTGTAATCTAGGGGTGGGGGTGGGGGGCAGGAGGGGAAAAGCTTGGGAAAAAAAAAGTTTTTGCAAAGGTCAATGTAGAAAAATCACTCATATATTTTTTAAATAAAAAGCTTTATTCAAAATAAATAAATAAATATTCATCCATTTCAGTTATATTGTCAGACTTGCTGCCATAAAGTTGAGCAAAATAGCTCCCAATTATTTCTTTAATTTCTTTTTCTTTGGTGCTAAGCTAACTTGTTTCATTTTTGATGCTGATGATTTTACTTTTTTTCCCTTTTTCTGATCAAATTAAGCAAAAAAAATTGTCTATTTTGTAAGTTTTCATAAAGAGCAATTCTTAGTTTTGTTTATTAGTTTAATAGTTTTCTTAGATTCTATTTTATTAATCTCTCCTTTAAGTTTCAAAATTTATTCTTTGGTACTTAATTGGGGTTTAAATTTGTTTTTCTTCCTAGCTTTTTTAATTGCATGCCTAAATCACTGATTACTTCTTTTTATATTTTATTTATATAGCTATTTAGAGATATGAAATTTCCCTCATGAACTGCTTTAGCTGCATCCCATAGGTTTTGGTATGTTGTATCATTATTGTAATTTTTTGGATAAGATTATTGTTTCTGTGATTTGTTGTTTGACGTATTTATTCTTTAGAATTAAATTATTTAATTTCCAGTTGGTTTTTATTCTATCTTTTCCTGGACCTTTATTGAGTATTATTTTTATTGCATTGTGGTATGAAAGAAAGTTTTTACTATTTCTGCTTTTTTTACATTTGATTTTGAGGATTTTATGCCCTAATACATGGTCAGTTTTTATGAAGATGCCTTGTACTGCTGAGAAAAAATTGTATTCCTTTCTCTCTTTATTCAACTTTCTTCAGAGGTCTATCATGCCTAGGTTTTCTAAGATCCTGTTAACCTCTCTAATTTCTGTCTTGTTTATTTTGCAGTTAGATTTGTCTGATTCAGAAAGGGGAAGCTTGAAGTCCTCCACTAATATAGGTTTTCTGTCTGTTTCTTCCTATAACTGGCTTAAAGTCTTCTCTAGGAATTTGCCTACTGTACCATTCCCACTTGGTGTATACATATATAGTATCATTAGTACTTCATTAGTTAAAGTACCCTTTGTCAAAATTTACTTTCCTCCATATACTTTTAATAGGATCTATTTTTTTTTCTTTTTCTTTTTCTTAGATCCCTGCTTTTATTTTTATTTCAGCTGAAACATAAAAAATTCTGTTCTAATCTTTTGCTTTTATCATGTATTTATCTCTCTGTGTCAGATGTGTTTCTTGTAAGCAATATATTGTAGGATTCTGTTTTTTAATCCACTCAGCTATTTGTTTCTGTTTTATGGGAGAGTTCAACCCATTCACATCTACAGTTATAATTACAAGCTTTGTATTTCCCTCCATCCTATTTTCTCCCCTATATAAACTCTTATTCTCTTTTTTCACCCTGTCATTAGTCCTGTGTGTTTTTTAAAATCTATTCCACCCTTATCTCCTATCACCCCTCTCTTTTCTCTTAGTAGTGTTTTTTAACCCACTAAAATTACTACCTTATTTTCCATCACACCTTCTCCTCTTCTCTTAACTTTTCCCCTAGTATTTCTGCTCTCCCTTCTATTCTGTCCCCCCCTTTTCTTCTCCTATTTCTCCTCCTACTTCTTCATAGGGTTAAATTTCCATACCCAACTTAAAGATTAAATTATTCACCTTTAAGCCAAAACTGATGAGATCAATCTTCAGAAAATGCTCTTCCCCCTCCCTCCTTTCACTAAATTGTAATAGGTATTTTGTACCCCTTCATGTGAAATAATTGTTCCATTATACCTTCCCTTTCCTCTTTTTCCATTATGGAAGTTTTTTCAGCCTTTAATGTTTTGTTTTTGTTGCAATTACATCACAGACCATTCTAAAACACACTGTCAGTCAATGTAATACCTCGCTCTGTCTACCCCAGTGACATATTTCTCAAGAGTTGCAGATATTATTTTCCTAAGGATAAAAATAGATTAAACTTTATATATTTTCCTCCTGTTTAACCTTCATATGGCCCTCTTTAGTCCTCTGTTTGTAGATTAAATTTTCTGTTTATCCCTGTATTTTTTCAAAAGAAATCATTGAAATTCTCTTACTTCATTAAAACTCCATCTCCTTCCCTGAAAGATGATTCTTCATTGTAACCCCAGATCCTTTGCCTTCTGGAATATGGCACTCCAGAGCCTCCTATCTTTTGTTGTAGAAGCTGGCCAGATCCTGGGTAATCCTGAGTATTACTCTTTGATGTTTGAATTGTTTTTGGCTTGCAGCTTGCAGTATTTTTCCCTTGATATTATAGTTTTTGGAGCTTTACAACAATGTTTTTTGGGGGTTTTCCTTGTAGGATCTCTTTCTAAAGGTGATTGATGGATCCTTTCAATAGGCATTCCCCATCTGTTTCTAGAATATTTGGGCAGTTTTCCTTAATGAGCTCTTATAGAATGCTATCCAGGCTTTTTTTTTGGTTATGACCTTCAGGTAGGCTAATAATATTTTAGTTATTTCTTCTGGATCTATTTTTTCAGGTTGACTATTTTGCCAATGAGATATTTCAAATTTGGGGGCGGAGCCAAGATGGCGGAGTGAAAAGGTGACTTTCTGCCTCTCCTCCGATATTCTCTCAAATCAACAATAAAATAAGCCTCTGAACTGATCTTCAAGTC
The DNA here is from genome assembly GCA_023553655.1 of Myrmecobius fasciatus. Taxonomy (NCBI): domain Eukaryota; kingdom Metazoa; phylum Chordata; class Mammalia; order Dasyuromorphia; family Myrmecobiidae; genus Myrmecobius; species Myrmecobius fasciatus. Next base: position 40,816 of record JAJPUD010008074.1, on the reverse strand, counting down.
AACGAACTCAGAAATATTTGGGCACGCCTCTCTGGAGAACTTCATATCAGGTTAGTCGGACTCAGACAGAGAGATAAATAGACGACAACTGTGCAGGCCGGAAGTGAGGGTGGGACTCAACTCAGCTCACCGTGGAAGAAATTCCAAACTCCAAACTCCAAATTCCAAACACCTGGAGTTTATCTGAGGCACTCGGGACACTCTGCCCTGATTGGGGACAGGTGTTCTGGCAGACTTGCCTTGTTTAAGGAGTAATTCGGACTTAGTCCTAGCCCCCACCGGCCCAGCACCTTAAGTCAACTCGCCGAAGTGCCCCAGGGCAAAGCGTCTTCAGCCGAGGTTTTTTTTTTTTTTTTTTCCCCTACCTTAAGAGAATATCCACTCTGTCTAAAAAAAAAAAAAAATGATGAAGAAGCAAAAGAGAGCTCTCACCATAGACAGCTTTTATCAAGGCAAAGAAACGACCTCAGATACAGAGGTTTATTTAGATAAAAATCAAGAAAAAAACAGCAACGACCATCACTGGTCCCCGTTTCAAAAGGCCTTTCTGGAAGATTGCATAAAGAACCTCAAAAGAGAGCTGGAGGATAAATGGGAAAATAAATTGAAATCAGTGCAAGAAGGATACAGTATATTGCAAGAAGGATATGATGCTCTGCAAAAGAGATGAAAAAGACACCAATTTATTAAAAAATAAAATTAGTGAAGTGGAAAAAGAGTGCAGTGAACAAATTGGCCAGTTACAAAAGGAACTTAAAAAGGTAACTGAAGAAAACAACACTTTAAAATTAAGAATTGAACAAATGCAAGTGAATGACTCACTAAGACTTGAAGAATCAGTCAAACAAAAACAAAAAAATGAAAAATTAGAAGAAAATATGAAATATCTCCTAGGAAAAACAACTGACTTAGAAAATAGATCTAGGAGAGACAATCTAAGGATTATTGGACTTCCTGAAAGCCATGATCAAAAAAAGAATCTGGACACTATCTTCCAGGAAATCCTGAAAGAAAACTGCCCTGAGATTGTAGAATCAAAGGGCAAGATCGCCATTGAAAGAATTCACCGATCACCTCATGAAAGAGACCCCAAAATTAAAACCCCAAGGAATATCATGGCTAAATTTCAGGACTATAGCACCAAGGAACAGATTCTGCTAGCAGCTAGAAAGAAACAATTCAAATACCGAGGATCAATGATTAGAATCTGTCAGGATCTGTCAGCTTCCACACTGAAGGATCGAAGGGCCTGGAACCAGATATTCCAAAGGGCAAAGGAACTTGAATTACAGCCAAGAATAACCTATCCAGCTAGAATGAGCATTATCCTCCAGGGAAGAAGATGGTCATTCAATGATATAGGTGAATTTCACCTATTTCTAATGAAAAGACCGGATCTGAACAAAAAATTCGACACCCAAACACAGAACTCAAGAGATGCATAAAAAGGTAAAAAGGAAAGGACTCTTGAGAACTTTATTTTTACTAGGGGGATACTCAAAGTTTGGGGGTATAATTAACTAAATATTACTTTGATAATATGAAAAAGAGAACTAGAGGGGAAAAGGTTGTCATACTGGGGAAAAGAGGGAAAAAGTGGTAAAATAAGATCTAAAAAAAAGGAGGTAAAAACAAGGTAAAATCACTTGAAGAGGCAAAGAAAACCTAATATAATTGCGAGAAAGAGGGGAGGGAGACGAGCACTGTGTAAATCTTACTCTCATCAGGTTGGGCTCTAAAAGTGTATATCAGACATTCGATTTCACATAGAAACTTGTCTGTTGCTAGAGGGAAGTGGGAGGGAAAGGAGGAAAAGTAAGGGACAAACTAATAGAAGGGAAAATAGAAGAATCAGGGGAAAACATAACTTGGGTAAATAAGATGGCAGGAAATAAAGAATTAGTTATTCTATCTGTGAATGTGAATGGGATGAACTCTCCCATAAAGTGGAAGTGGATATCAGACTGGATTAAAAACCAGAATCCCACAATATGTTGTCTACAAGAAACACATCTAAAACATAGTGACACATATAGGATGAAGGTAAAAGGCTGGAGCAGGACCTATTATGCTTCAGGTGAACAAAAAAAAAGCAGGGGTAGCAATCCTTATCTCAGATCAAGTAAAAGCCAAGATAGATCTAATCAAAAGAGATAAGGAAGGAAACCATATTTTATTAAAGGGTACCATAGATAATGTAGCAATATCTATACTAAATATATATACATCAAGTGCAATAGCACACAAATTCCTAGGGGAGAAATTAAGAGAGATGCAAAAAGAA
>JAJPUD010008074.1:0-32882 GCA_023553655.1 Myrmecobius fasciatus | reverse complement strand
CTATTGATCAGAGAAATGCAAATTAAGACAACTCTGAGATACCACTACACACCTGTCAGATTGGCTAAAATGACAGGAAAAGATAATGATGAATGTTGGAGGGGATGTGGGAGGGCTGGGACACTAATACATTGTTGGTGGAACTGTGAACGGATCCAACCATTCTGGAGAGCAATTTGGAGCTATGCTCAAAAAGTTGTCAAACTGTGCATACCCTTTGACCCAGCAGTGTTTCTACTGGGCCTATATCCCAAAGAGATCTTAGAGAAGGGAAAGGGACCCACATGTGCAAGAATGTTTGTGGCAGCCCTTTTTATAGTGGCTAGAAACTGGAAACTGAAGGGATGCCCATCAATTGGAGAGTGGCTGAATAAATTATGGTATATGAATGTTATGGAATATTATTGTTCTGTAAGAAACGACCAGCAGGACGATTTCAGAGAGGCCTGGAGAGACTTGCATGAACTGATGCTGAGTGAAACGAGCAGAACCAGGAGATCATCAGGCACAGCAACAACAGTATTACATGATGATCAATTCTGATGGACATGGCTCTCTGCAATAAAGAATTGCCTCAAACCAGTTCCAGTTGTTCACTGAAGAAAACCATATACACCCAGAAAGAGGGACATGAAATATGGGCCACAACGTAACATTTTCATGATCTCTATTGACATTTGCTTGCATTGTGTTGCCTTTCTCTGATTCTTTTTTTTTTTTCTTGTAGATAGGATTTTTCTTGCATAACTTCTCAAGCATTTCAACATTATTAACATGTAGTGGACTTCCTGCCATCTGGGGGAGGGGAGGGGACTGGGGGTAAAATTTGTATTGGAAAGCTTTGTTAAGATCAAGGTTGGGGAACTACCCATACATATGTTATACAAATAAAAAGCTTAAAATAAAAAAAAAGATATTTCAAATTTTCTACCATTTTTTTTCATTCTTTTTAGTTTTTTTAATTGATTCTTGCTGTCTCATTGTCATTAGCTTCCATTTGCCCTCTTCTAATTTTTATTTGTCGATTTTCTTTAGTTATCTTTTGTATGTCTTTTTCCATTTGTTCTATTCTTCTCTTTGAGTTGTTTTTTTCAGACAATTTTTTCTCTTCCCTTTTCCAAACTGTTGTCTCTCTCATGCATATTTCTCATTTCATTTCTCCTTTTTTGTTATACCTCTCTTATTTGCCTTTTGAAGTCTTTTATGATCATTTCTAAAAAGCCTCTTTGGCCTTGAGACCAATTTATATCACTCTTTGAGATTTCTTTTGTGGACTTTCAGTCCTTATCTGAATTTGTGTTTTGGTCTGCCCTGTCACCATAGTAGCTTTCTATGGTCAAGTTTCTTTTCTGTTTCTTGCCCATTTTATTTCATTTTCTTTTGATATTTCCTCTTTTTATACTTTTAAGGTGGAGCTCTGCTCCTGGGGAAAAGGGGATTTTTCCCTAGCTTCCTGTGCAGCCCTGAGCCTTAGTTTTGAGCACATGAACCCCTTGTGTTTAAAGAGGGTAACTTTGCCTTCAATTTCCAAGAAACAGTCTGGTTTCCCTGAGTTTGCCTTCTGAGCTGGAACTGGAAGCTGCCCTCCTGCTGTGCTCTTCTACTGAGCTAGGACTGAGGGTCTTAGTGGTTGATTTGTTGTGATTAAGGGCCTCTCCCAAGCTTTCCCAGAGTCTATCTAACCTGGGCTGAGCACTCGTTTCACTCCAGTGAGACGGACTTTTCTTGCAATTTTTTGTCTATCTTGAACTAGACTCTGTTTTTGAGGGAAACTTGGAGAGCTCCTGGAGCTTCCTGACTTTATTCTGACATCTTGACTCTGACCCCAGAACTTGAGTTTATACATTTCAATATGGCAAGCAGCACCTGGATGGAAATCATTAGTTTTAGGAGATTTCTGAAGGCAGATTATTCCTCTATTCAGTGGCATCCAAGTCATTCAACCAATGAACAAGTATTTATTAAATACTTATTTTGTCAGTTACTGTTCTGAGTAGTAGAGACACAAAGACAAAAATGATTCAGTTATTGCCTTAAAAATAATATATTACTTGGAGGATACAGCTTATATTAACCCTGGATTCTATATCTGCTACCTCCTAATCTTTGAATTAACCCTCTGAGCTTCCTTTCTAAGATTTTTGAGGCAGTAACAGCCCATATAGATGAAGTCAAATTTCTTTTTAGGCCTCACCTTCAACCTGAAGCATAAATTTCAATTCTGAAGCCTAATTTCTCAGCATTCTAGGGAACCAGAAAAGACAATGTATCAAGTCACAAGATACACACACACACACACACACACACTCAGAGAATGAGAGATAAAGATAGAGTATCAGAAAGAGACAGCTATACAGACATAGAGCCTGAGAGACACAGACATAGAAGTAGAGAGACACAGAGAGAAACAGAGGCAGAGACAGGCACCCAAAGAGAGAGTGAGGGGGAAGATGGAAACACACACACACACACACACACACACACAGAAAGAGGAAGAGAGAGAGAGAGAGAAAGAAGGAGGGAGAAAGGGAGAAAGAGAAAAGAAGTGAAGGAAAGGAGAGGGACAGGGAGGCAGAGAAAGAGAGAGAGATACAGCGAGAGAGAGTAAGAGAGAGAGAAAACATTTATTAAATGCTTACTATGTTCCATGCATTTTGCTAAAGGGAGGAAGATTTATTTAGTGGGCCCACATCCCAGTTATAGGACTCTAGCCCCAGATATGGTGAGCAGCCTGCCTAAACTCTATCTAGTAATGATTCCTCTGTAGACCTAGGTTCATCACTGTCCATCTGCTAGGGAGGCACACCATTATGATGGCTGAAACATTCAGCCCCTAAGTCATAGCCACCACCTGCTATACCTGCCTCAGCTCTGCATGCTCTGCCAGGAAGATGTCTCAGATTTAAATTCATTTGTAAATCACTGAGTGCCATCCATTGGCCATTAGAATAAATTTTTCATGTTAGTCTACTTTTAGTTGTCTTTGAGTAGTACTTAATTTTTATTGAAAAAAAAGAAAGACTTATTTACATGTAATGATAATGATAGTAGTATGGTAGTGCTTAGCTTAGTGTCTATAGTAGGTGCTATAATAGCTAAAATTTAGCTATTAATTATGTAGCACTTTAAAGTTTGTCAAGCAACCTGTGAAAAGGTGCTATCACTATCCTTGTTTCACAAATGAGGAAATTGAACCTAAGAAATATTAAGTATCAAATTAAGAGTAAGTCTTGACAACTCAGGCTGTCTTGATTCAAAGACCAACATTTTCCATTGTACAATTGTACCCTCAAAATCCATAATTTTAGCCATTATATCAAGCCCCCTAAAGAGTTTCCAAATCTTATAATTTGGAAAACTCTGGCCTAGCTAGGTGATCCTAATGAATGATTGTGGCTATGTTGATGGTGATAGCTGCATTAATAATAATGTGGCATAAAGCAAGTTCAAACTTAGCTGGAGTCATTCTTAGACAAAAGGCATATTTTCCAGCACTGCTTGTGAAAGTGCTATAGAAGTCTTTCCAATTTGGTAATACCGATTCGCACTTGGGCTCACCTGGCATCAATTTCCAGAACTCAGGATCACCTCCATGGTATAATAGATATCAGAAAAGTAATTTTGGGGTGGAACAAAGATAGCATATTACTAATAAAAGTGTAATTAGGTAGATAAAATGATGAAATATGAAAGCAAAAAAGATTTATTTTTAAAATTAATCTCTTGATTTCAAAGAAAAAATACTTGCATTGACCTAAGAACTCTGTTAATTAAGGGTTTGCCAAATTGTTTAGTTTTTATGGCTTGCCAAGTGTGTAATTAATTTGGTTGGCAGTTTTTTATTATAACTGTTCTCCCGAAGAAAATTATGCAACATAATTATTAACTCTAAAATTACGCACACATTTATCTGCTGGTATTTGCTTTCATGCTTCAGCTGTCACTTAAACATCTCCTACTTGAATCCTGCACCTGTTCCCCAATGATGTTTTCAATGTGTTTGCACTAATTTCCCATTATATAGCAGAAAGCCAAACACTAGGAGAGATGGAGGAACAAACAGTGTAATTTAATAGAAAATCAGTTCCTATTAAAATAGAACCCCCAATAACATGCAGAATAGAGAATATTGATTCAGTTGGCCAGCTTGATAATGTTATTTAGTGCCTTCTTTTGGTATTCTCATTCCCTCTGACCATTTTAAAAAGGTACCTCAAAATCAGACCCAAATTGATAATAATTCCTTTGTCCAATTCTAGCCTCTGGATGTTTTGAGGAGAGTGAAATAAATGGCTTTTTCTTGTTATGGAAAGAAAGAAGGGTTCAAAAAACAACAGCAATTACAATACAAGATGTACATAAAAATAGAAATTTCTCTTTAAATTGAGCCATTATTATAGGTTCAACAGATTCAGAATACAAATTATAATTGTTTAAATTTTTTGCATCGACTATCTTCCTTTAAAAACAACAGAATTGAAATATATGCAACAAGTAGGAAGAAAGCAAACATTTATTAAGCACTGACTATGTGCTAGCCACTGTGCTTTATACATTTTATTTCATTTTAATCTCATGTTCATCCTGCAAAGTAGGTACAATCCTATCCTCATTTTACAATTGAGAAAAACGAGGCAGAGAGAGGTTAAGTTATATTCCAAAGGTCTCTTAGAAAGCATGTGTTAAATCTGGATTAGAAATGGGTCTCTGACTCCAGGTCAAATACTGTTTCCAGGACCCTATTTATGCTCCAGTTGCCCCACTATGTTATTAAAAAACACAAAACCTTACAACAAGACTCACAGAATGTTCTGAGTTTGACTATTTGAAAGCTTCTGAACATGTGAAATAAATATTAAAGAGCTGAGCTCTCTCTGAGTCTTGACAATCATTCTCTTGCAACATTTCAAAAGCTTAGAGATTGGTGTTTCCTTGGCAGCTTTGTCAAAATACCCTAAGTACATTGGTTCAACATTGTCCAGTTTACAAGGCTGTAAAAAACCCTCACTTTTGAAAATATGTTAGTGTTGGCAAGAAATGATCAGAGAACACTTTGCTGATGCCTGATCCCTTTCCAGGATATGAAATTGCCAAGACCAGCTTAAATTTGAGTTGCCAGTTTAGTTGGAGTTTTATGGTCCATACATTTGGGAAAGTTCTACAATGCCTGATTTGCCAGGCTGATGTTGCCAAACCCCAAAGTGAGAACGCAGATTCTGGAGCCCTCTTCCCTCGGCACTAAAATCTAGGGCTTGTTTAACTACCTTTATGCATTCAGCTCATCTGGTTATTTAGAAATATTACGATGAAATAAAATTTATCTCTTAGGTAAAGAGAGGACTAAATATACATAGAAGTGTCTTTTATTGAACCTTACATATTGAATTTCTATGTTTATCCATTAGATTCAAAAGTACTGCTTTGAAAATCTGAGAGGTCCATTATTTGAGTTTTGTTATCATGATAAAGCCTGCTTCTATTGACTTTATATAATTACTGTTCATTTTATTCTTTGATTTAACTATTAGGTTTTATTTCTATTTCCCTAGGGAAGAATAAGAGTGGTCAAAGAAGCACTAATAACTTGTTCCTTTCTTTTCAAGATATTTAGTATTTCTTTGATAGAAAATTCTTCCTTTTGACTTGTGATAGAAATGCATTATTGAGTTTTCTTTCTCATTCTTTTGACTCTAATTTGTCACCTTCTTCAACAATCCTAAAAAAAATGACTTGATTCATTTTGGAAAACAACTCTATGTTCCATTTTAAGGAAACTGCTAGACATATTTTTTGCTTTACACCTTCTGGAGCCAAATGCAAACATTGACTGAAAAGCCAGGCTTGTAAACAGCTTCCTGTCTAAACAATAAAAATACATGGAAACTTCTCCTGTGATTAGTGAATTAACCATAAACTATGCATTAGAAGAGATAAGTAAGACTATATCATTCTGTCATAAAATATTTGGAAATTTACCAAAGTAAACTCATAAGGCTTATTAAATTTCATATTACAAATCCACATTGATTAGTGGTTGAGAAAACCACAACCATTTCCATTGAATGTTCATTTAGGTGTGGTAGCAAAGAAAAGAAGTACAAGGAAGAGGTAGAGAATAGGAGTAGGAAGGAAGGAAGGAAGGAAAGGAGGGAGGGAGGAAGGAATGAAATATTTAGCTATAGGTTCATGAAACAAGTAGGCTATAATGGAATGAAACTTCCTGAAAGAAATTTTAGGAAGCTAACAAAAATACATTTGGTTTATTTCTTAAGGGGGAAATGAAATTACCATTTTCTAAAAAGAACACTTCCATATAAGGGAAGTTCAAGGTTAATACCTAATGTTTTAGTTTAGGTACAAAAGAGAACAATTAAATAGTACAATGTTAAGATTTTTTTTTTGATAATTAAAAGAATATTATGAACTTAATTCTGTGTTTCACTTCTATGAAATCTATTATTTACCCTTTGCCTGGTGATTAATATGTGCCTGACTTGATTTCATGCTTTTCTCTAGTTAATTTCCAAGTGTAAATAAAATGGTGTGAAATTATACCTGGCATAAATTTCCTTTTCATTTCCACTTGGTAAGAAAACACAACCTTAGACTTGTATCCCAGAGTTATATTTCTTTTTCTTGTGTCTCAAATGTTTATAATGTGAAGAATATGACATGCTATTTATCAAACATAACTGCTGTAATGAAATCTCATCTCTGGAAATACCTTGAACAATTACTCAGCTGAATTCCTAAAACCAATTAAATGCAATTCCCAAATCAAATCAAAAGCAAGTAGTTATACCTCTCTTTCCAATGCTTTAAAAATAAGGTTTAATTTGCTTTTAAAATGTGTTTTGGCTTGAAATTTCATTAAAAAAATCTTCTTTTATGGAAATTCCTTTCATGGATATAGATAAACAGGTTCTTTGCAATGTAGAATCTTAAGAGAATTATCTAATACAATGATTGCTTGGCCCATGGTTGCCTAGCTAGTATACTCTCCACAATGGTTGGATCATTTCACAACTCCACTAAACAATGCATTAGTCTCTCAGTTTTTCCATATCCCCTCCAGCATTTATCATTATCTTTTTTCTGTTATCTTAGTCAATCTTAGAAATGAGAGGTAGTGCCTCAGATTCATTTTACTTTTCATTTCTCTATTCAATAGTGATTTAGCTCTTTATTCCTATGACAATAGATCCTTTTAATTCTGTCATTTGAAAATTGTCTGCTTATATCTTTTGACCATTTTTCAGTTGGGGAATGACTTGTAGTCATAAATGTGACACAGCTCTTTAAATAGTTTAGAAAAAAAGCTTTTATCAGAAACACAGGCTGTAAAGATTTTCCCCCAGCTTTGTACATCCCTTTTAATCTTGTTTTTGTTGATTTTGTTTGGACAAAAATGTTTTAATTTAATGTAATCAAAGTTATCTATTTTGCCATTTATAATGTTCTCTAGTTCTTCATTGGTCATAAATTCTTCCCTTCTCCAAAGATCTGATATATAAATTATCCATTACTCTCCTAATTTTCTCATGGTATCACCTTTCTTAGCTAAATCATATATCCATTTTGACCTTATTTTTGTATGGGATGGGAGATATAGGTCTCTGCTGAGTTTCTGACATTATTTTCCAGTTTTCCCAGCAATTTTTGTCAGATAGTGACTTTTTATCCCAGAAGCTGGAGTTTGGGGATTTGTTAAATTAATAGATTATTATAGGTATTGATTATTATGTCATTATATTCCATTGATCCTGATTCTGATGACTGCTGCTTTATAATATATTTTTAAGTGTGTTACTGCTAAGCCACCATCCTTTATATTTTTTTTCCATTAATTCCCTTGATATTCTTGGCATTTTGTTCTTCCACATGAATTTTTAAAATTATTTTTCTAGTTCTATAAAATAATGTTTTGGCAGTTTAATTGGTATAGCACTGAACGAGAAGACCAATTTAGGCAGAATTGTCATTTTGATTATACTAGGTCAGCCTACCCATGAGCAACTGATGTTTTTCCAGTTGTTTTTATCTGACTTCATTTGTGTGAGAAGTGTTTTGTAATTGTGTTCATATAGTTCCTGGATTTGTCTTGGCAGGTAAGCACCTAAATATTTTGTTTTGTCTGAATTTATTGTACGTGGAATTTCTCTTTCTATGTTATTGCTGCTGAGCTTTGTCAGTAATATATAGAAATGCCAATGATTTGTGTGGATTTATTTAATATGCTATAACTTTGCTAAAGCTGTTAATTGTTTCAAGTAGGTTTTTAGATGACTTTCTTAGCTTCTCTAAGTATATCATCATATCATCTGCAAAGAGTGATAGTTTTATTTCCACATTGCCTATTCCAATTCCTTTAATTTCTTTTTCTTTTCTTATTGCTAAAGCTGATATTTCTAGTACAATCTTGAATGATAGTGGTGATAATGGTTGTCCTTATTTCAGCCCTGATCTTAATTGGAATGCATCCATTCTGCTATTTACTTTGGTTTTATGGGAGGTTTCATCCTATTTACATTCACAGTTAGGATTAACATCTATTTCCCTTCATCCCATTTTCTCCTCTCTATATAGCTGTTTTTGTTCTCCCTTTCCACACTGTCCTTATGACTAGTTTTTTTTTTTAATCAGCCCCCCCACATATCTTCTATGATGCTTCTCCTAGCTTCTCTTACCATTTTTCTCCTAATGTTTCTGCCCTCCCTTTTATACATCCTTTCTATTTTCTTTCCTCTTTCTAATCCTACTTTATAGGATTACATAATTTTCTATACTCAACTGAATCATTAAGATACTCCCTCTTTGAGCCAAAACTGATAAAATCAAGCTTCAGACAATGATCCCAGTCCTCTCTTCATTCCTTGGATTTTAATCAGTCTTTAATCAGTCTTTTGCCTCTTCATGTGATCTAATTTGTCCCATTATACCTCCCCTTTCCTCTTCTCCAATACAATCCATTTCCTACCTCTTAATATCTTATTTTTTGATATAATCTCATCAGAGTCCATTCACTACTACATCCTCAGCTTGTATTATACCTCCCTCTCTTTGCACCACATAAGAGATACAGTTCTCAAGAGTTACAGGAATCATTTTCCAGTCTAGGGATGTAAACAGCTTAACTTGTTTGCCTCAATTTCCTTAATTATAAAATAGAGCTAATAATAGCATCTTTGTTACAGTATTGCATGAGCATTAAATGATATATTAGTAAAGCTTTTAGCTCAATGTTTGATCCATACTGCTATTTATAGTTACTATATAAATGTGTATGAGATTATGATGGAAATCTATTGTTCTATAAGAAATGAGGAACAATATGCTCTCAGAAAAATCACAAAGTCCTCCATGAGCTCATGCAAAATGAAATGTACTATGTACAGAGAAACAGCAATGTTATGGATTTATCAGCTGTGAATGACTTTGCTCTTCTCAGAAATACAGTGATCCAAGACTGCTTTGAAGAATTATGATGAAAAATGCTCTCTATACATAAAAAAGATAATGGCCATTGGAAAAATTTTCATTTTCTACCCTTAAAAAGGAGTATCATTGATGACTTGAAATTAAACAATGATGCATCTATTTCCATTTAATTCTTTGCTATTTCTGATCTTTTTTTTTATTCACATTGACTCATTGATTCAGCAATTCACTAATATTTTGATTGCTGCTGATTCAAATTTTGTAACCGTCGAATCACATATAATTTTGCAATATTTTATAATGACATTTGGCATCCTGGTACAAATGACCAGGACAAATGAATCTGAATAACTGATAATTTTGTTATGTGAAAAACAATATGAAATTTTATATATTTCATTTTCACTAATTATAAATCACTTTTACTCATTTTGTACTTGAATGTGACTTTTTTATAAAAATATACCATAATTCATATACCATTAGTGATATTGCAAAGAAGATTGCATAATTAGTGAAAATTATGCCTAAGTAAGAAATATTGTACCTTGCACATGAACACATATTTTTTCTTGGTCCCCATTTTCTTCTCCATTAAATAAAGGATTGAAGTAGTTGTCCTCTAGTTCCTCTGTGGTCTAATTTTCCACAATTCTTTTCATGAAGATATGTTCATAGAATAAAGTGAGGCTAAATGATTCACCTAGAAATTGAACTTTTCAAATTGTCCTTAGTAAGCACAGGCTAGAGTATTTAGTAAGTCCAAACTGAAGCATTGAAGATTGACTTCAAAGCAATGAATTATTGAATGAGTTAACATGAGTAAAACACTTGAACACTTTAAAGCCTTATAAAAATACTGGATAATATTAATAACATCATCATCATCATCAAAGACTTTACCTCCTTAGAAAGTTAAATGACACTGTATTAGCATATAGAAACTTCTCAGGCTTTGTAGGAAAAGCAATTTTAGAGCCCATGAAAAATGAGTATAACAACAACAAAAAAGTTCAGTGACAGAATATCTAATGTTAAAAGACTGGGGTCGCAGAAGATAAGAAAAATTCCACATAAAAAAAATACTTCAATTCATAGATTTATTTTATGTTTTTATTAAAGCCTTTTATTTGCAAAACACATATATGGGTAATTTTTTCAACACTGACCCTTGCAAAGCTTTCTGTTACAATTTTACCCCCTAACCCCCACCCTCCCCTAGATAGCAGGAAGTCTACTACACAATTCATAGTTTTATTTAGATTACAGAATATTAAGTAAAACAATCTCAGTAAATCAAAATGGGAGAAAACATCATGTAGATCTTGTCAGCTGCAATTACATTTCCCAGAACCAATAGCTGAAAGATAATATAATTCAAATTTTCTGTTAGTATTCAGAATTGTTAATTCATGGGCAAGTAATTTAGATGAACTCTAGATGAGAAATTGAATTTTAAGCAACTCATCAGGAAAATGAGTACTTAGTATTATTGAGTTGAAAATAGTTATCGGTGATCATTGGTTTTGGGATTTGACATTCTAGGTTTTGTGTAGCATGTATCATGGAAATAATTAACTAGCTTTAAATATATTTGGGATTTTTCCATTGCATTAAAAAGCAACTCCAAAAATATCTAGCACTGAATGATAAATGAATATAGATAGATGAACCATATCTTTGAAGGTTATCAAAAGAGGAATATGATGTTGAAAGGGTTTGTAATTGGGAGTAATTAAATGGATAAAAGAGTGATTAAAATTTTCACTTAGAAAAAATATGTGGATGAATAATAAGAACCTTGACATATATTTATTTGTATTCATAGAGATATAATTTAACTGATTTTCTAGATTCCAGGGAAAGACATAATATCTATTAAGTACATTTATCATTGCTCTGTATACATGTTGTGAAAATATTTAGATAAAAATAAAACTTTTAATTTGCTAGTATGAGTTGACTAGCATATTTGTGTGTGAGAGCAAAAGTTTTTTGTTTTTGTTTTGATTTGAAAGTCAGACTACTCAGCTATAGCCCAGCATAAGAAGATTGTTTCTTAGATGATACACTTAAATATTTAGTCCTTTAAATAGTCCAGAAATTTTAATTTAAGATTAATCCTCTTATTGCAATCTTTGACCAGACTGACACCTTTAAAGGGAGTGAGTTGTATCCATATTGAATTCTTCTCCTAAAAAAAAGCAGATTTAAGGAAGGTGCAGTTAAATTAAAATAAAGTTCAAGTGTTTTTTCTCTGAAAAGCAAATAAATGTCTTGATTTTATAGTGTCCCAAAGATAATGTTATAACCCTATTCAAGCAGACAACAGTGCAAATAATTGCACTGGGGCCTAGAACTGAGTAGGAACAATAATTCACATTGGATCACATTTGGTGAGATTTCTAGTTGCTCATTGCTACAACATGTCATTAATTTAATAACACCAATATTCTCCATGTGTTGTTGTTGATTTTATTTTGGAGCATGAGGAAATTAACTATTTGTAAGTATTTGAAGTTTGGGGTTATGTATAATGGGATGCAGGGCAATGGGAGTCCCATCCTTTGATTAGCTTAGATTGTTTCCTAATAAATCCACCATTTGGGAGTAGGAGAAGCCTGCTTTCAAAGATGAACAATAGAAAGGTACCTCACAAAATTAGTACATGTGCATGTATTCTATATATCTTCTTTATGTGTTTAATATATAATGAAGAAGTGTGTTTGAATTGCTGCTGATACAAAACTGGTATGTCTATAAAAGGCAGTGAATGATCAGCCCTTTTGTCTATGCTAGTAATCAACTGAAGAGCATGAAATTTGATAAGCTTTCATGTAAAAAAAAGGGCTATACATCTAGCTGAGGAAGGATGGTATTATTGTGTTCTGCAGTATCACGGGTGATTATGATACACTGTTCTGAAGATTATTCCTTGGAGTTATACTTATTTCTTATCCAGATTGGCTGCTGGTAAACTCTAGGATGGTATCAAGTTTCTGGAACTTTGGAATTTCATCACCTCATAGCTTAATCCAGTCCATCTATGTCTTCATGAAAGAACATGAAAGAATGAGACAACTGATGCAGTAAAATGGCTGTGCCATGTACTCATAATTTCGTGGAGGCTCTGGATGAGAAAGGGTCTCAGGCCCTTTTACTCTCTAGAGGCCCAGACCATGTCAAACTCCTCAATCAAACATATCAAGTGAGAGGGCACAATTTGGCTGGAAAGTACCTTTTGTGTGATACCCAGTTCTGGATCAGCAGCCAATCAAAATGTTATTCTTCAACATAGAGTAAATTGATACAGAACAATTGTAGAATAACTATGCATGCTTTGGCTTGTAGTGTAGGCCCTTTGTTATACAAACAAATAAGCAGGCTCACCAAACATCCACATGGAGGTTTCTATGAGTTATAGCACGCTCCCAATGCTCCTGAAGGCTGGGTTATCATTAGCAAATCCCATTATAGAAGGAAGCAGAATTGAGCTTGGTCACAGCAAGAAGAATATGGAGTAATGCATAGAAGGTGTGAAGTGATGATTTTAGGTTTGATGAAAAAAAAAACTTTCTAGCTATTAGAATTAACGAAGATATAAGAAAAAGTCTGAAGAGGTGAAAGCTTCTCTCTCCTTATTGAAACTTGATAACTACTTGCCAAGCATTACATGTAAATCATTCTGTCTGAGGCTCAGGTTTGAAGAGATGGTCTCTGAGGAAAATTCCCATATGATCTGCTGTACTATTGTTCTATATTTGTGACTCTTGAATCATCATGATCAGAGAAGGATCAATATATGTGGGGGGGGCAGAAATGGAATGAAGATAGATGGACATAAGGAGACTCTAGTAGGTTATTGACAATAACTTATATTTATAAAGTGGTGAAAATGTCATTATTAAAGATTTGGTGATTGACAAAAGAGGTAGAACAAAATAAGATGGAATGAACGGATCGATAGTCCAAGTCAGATCTTGGTATATGTGAGAAAATCAAAGGATCAGAGGATCACAGAAAGTCTCCAATAGATTGGGCAGTTATTCTTCAGAGGATTTATATAAAGTGATAAAAAATAATTACATAATATGAGAATATATGGAGTGATTGTTATAAGCAAAATTGAAGATCATAGAATCACCAAAGTATTTGGAATTATTGAGGACATTTTCAATTCATTTTAGTTTGGTGAAGCTTACTTCAAAAAGCATTTTAATATTAATTTACTAGGTATCAGTCATCAACCTAGATATCTAGATCTAGCTAGCTAGCTACCAATCTAGAATTAGAAAGATAAGAATAAATTCCCTACCTGAATTTCAAGGAATTTATATTATAGTAGTTGGGGGGAGGAATAACAAAATTATTTTATTTAAAAAATACACATTGTTTTATTAATCATGTTAAGAGAGAAAAATCAGAGCAAGAGGGAAACACCATGGGAGAGATTAAAAAAAAAACAGAAAAAAAGAAGTGAACATAGAATGTGTTGATTTACATTCGGTTTCCTTATTTCTTTTTCTGGTTGCAGATGGCATTTTCTGTTCAGTCTACTGGAATTATTTTGGATCACTGAACCACTGAGAAGAAACAAGCCTTTCATAGTTGATCATCCCACACGCTTTTATTGTGTACAATGTATTCCTGGTTCTGCTTGTTTTACTCAGCATTGGTTCATGTGGAACTTTCCGGGCCTTTTTAAAATCATCTTATTCATCACTTTTTACAGAACAAGGATATTCCATTATCGTCATTTGCCACAACTTGTTTAGCCTTTCCCCAACTGATGAGCATCCACTCCTTTTCCAATTCTTTGCCACCACAAAAAGAGCAGCTACTAACAGTATTTACATAGGTGGGTTCTTTTTCCTCCTTTATGATTTCCTTGGGATACAGACCCAGTAATGGCACTACTGTGTCAAAAGGTTTGCACAGTTTTATAACCCTTTGGTTTTAATTCCAAGTTGCTCTTCAGAATGGTTGGATCTCTTCACAGTTCCATAAACAATGCATTACTGCCCCAGTTTTCCCACATCCCCTTCAACATTTATCATTGTTTTTCCTGTCATCTTAGCCTTTCTGAGAGGTGTAAGGTTGTTACTTTAGAGTTGCTTTAATTTACATTTCTCTTATCAATAGTGATTTAGAACATTTTTTATGTAATCATAGATGGCTTTAATTTCATCATCTGAAAATTGTATATATCCTTTGACCATTTATCAATTAGGTAATGACTTGTATTCTTATAAATTTGACACAATTCTTTATATATTTTAGAAATGAGAACTTTATCAGAAATATTGGCTATAAATATTTTCCCCAGTTTTATATTTCCATTTTAATCTTGTTTCTGTTGGTTTTGTTTGTGCAAAATCCTTTTAATTTAATGTAATCAAAGTTATTCATTTTACCTTTCATAATGTTCTCTAGTTCTTTTTTGGTCATAAATTCTTCCCTTCTCCAAAGATCTGTTAGGTAATTTCTTGTTCTCCCAAACTGTTTATATTATCATCCTTTATATCCAAATCATGTACCCATTTTGACCATATTTTGGTATGAGTGAGATGCAGATCTATGCCAATTTTCTGACATTATTTTCCAGTTTTCCCAGCAATTTTTGTCAAATAGTGAGTTCTTATTCCAGAAGTTGGAATTTGAGGGTTTACCAAATAGAACTTGCTTATTGTGTTGTGTGCATTTAATCCATTCCACTGATTCACTACTCTATTTCTTAGCTACTACCAGGTGGTTTTGATGTATTTGTTGCTTTATAATATAGTTTTAGGTCTGAGTCTTTTAAGCCCACTATTCTTTGTATATTTTTCATTAATTCTCTTATTATTGTTGACCTTTTGTTCTTCCAGATGATATTTATTATTATTTTTTCTAGTTCTATAAAATATTTTGGCAGTTCGACTGGTATGGCAAAGAACAAATAGACCAATTTAGGCAAAATTGTAATTTTGATATATTAGTTAGGCCTACTCATGAGCAATTCATATTTTTCCAATTGTTTATAACTGATTTTATTTTTGAGATATTTTGTAATGGTATTCATATAGTTCTTGGCAATTAAGCACCCCGGTATTTTATTTTGTCTATAGTAATTTAAATGTAATTTCTTTTTCTATCTCTTGCTGATGGAATTTGTCAGTAATATCTAGAAATGCTAATGATTTATGTGAGCTTATTTTATATCCTGTAACTTTGCTAAAGCTATCAATTGTTTCCAGTAGGGTTTTGGATGAGTTTCTAGAATTCTCAAAGTATATCATCATATCTGCAAAGTGTGATTGTTTTATTTCCTCATAACCTATTCTAATTCCTTTAATTTATTTTTTCTTTTTTTATTGCTAAGCAACATTTCTAGTATAATATTGAAAAATAGTAGTGATAATGGGAATCTTTTTTTTTTCACTTGTGATCTTATTTGGGAATGCACCCAGCTTCTTTCCATTATAAATAGTGCTTGCTATTCATTTTAGATAGATGCTACTTATTATTTTCAAGAAAGCTTCTTTTATCACTATATTTTCTACTATCTTTAATAAGAATGGATGTTGTATTTTGTCAAAAACATTTCTGGCATCTATTGAGATTATCATATAATTTCTGTTGGTTTTGTTTTTGGTATGATCAATTTTAGTAATAAAATGATACTGATCTAGACCTGCATTCCTACTATAACATGGTCATAGTGTATTATCCTGCTGAAAAGTTGCTGCTATCTCTTTGCTAATATTTTATTTAAAATTTTTGTACCAATATTCATTAGGGAGATTGGTCTGTAATCTTTCTCTGCTTTGGCTCTTTCTGGTTAGGTATCAGTGTGTGTTATTGAAGGAATTTGGCAGGACTCCGTTAATTATTTTTCTAAATAATAATTAATTGTTCTTTAAATATTTGGTGGAATTCCCTTGTGAATCCCTCTGGCTCTGCAATTTTTTTCTTTTTCTTTTTTGAAGTTTTTTTATTTTCAAAATACATATAAGGATAATTTTTTTCTCCTGAGGCAATTGGAGTTAAGTAACTTGCCCAGGGTCACACAGTGAGGAAGTGTTAAGTGTCTGAGGCCAGATTTGAACTCAGGCCTCCTGACTTCAGGACTGGTGCTCTATCCACTGCACCACCTAGCTGTCCCCCAAAGATAATTTTTCAACAATGACCCTTGAAAAACCTTGTGTTCCCATTTCCTTTCTTTCTCCCTACCCCCTCCCATAGATGGCACGTAACCCAACATATTAACATGGTAAAAATATATGTTAAGTTGAATATAGGTATACATATTTATACAATTATCTTGCTGCACAAGAAAAAAAAATTAAAACAATGAGAAAGAAAATAAAATTCAAGCAAATCACAACAAAAAGAGTGAAAATGATATGTTGCGATCCACCTTCAGTTCCCACAGTCCTCTCTTTGAGTATAGATGGTTCTCTTCATCATAGATCTATTGGAAATTGCCTAATCATCTCATTGTTGAAAAGAGTCACGTCCATCAAAATTGATCATCACATAATGATCTTCACTCTTCTTTGATCAAAAATTCTTTCCTTCTTCACATATCTGAGAGGAAAACTATCCTATGTTCTTTTAATTTGCTTAAATTATCTTTATGTCTAAATCATGAACCCATTTGAACCTTATTGTGGTGTTGGATGTGGTCACTGCCTAGTTTCTGTCTGGCATTTTTTTCTTAGGGAATTCATTACTGGCCTGTTAAATTTCTTTTTCTAAAATGGTGGAGGGCACAAAATTGATACAATCAACAAGTTTTTATTAAGCACTTTCTATATTCCGGGTACTATACAAGGCGGTGGAATCGAGGAGCAATGAACAGAAACATCCTTACATACAAGGAGCTTATATCATAATTAGGAAGGCAATGAAATATGCCAAAATATGTACAGAATAAATATAAATTGAATAAATACAAATATTAAAAAATTAAATATAAGGAAGTGAGAGGGGGAAAGCATTAGCAGTTTTAGGAATCAAAAGAGGTTCTTTTTTTTCTTTTTTTTTTAATTTTATTTTATTTGCATAACATATGTGTGGGTAATTCTTCAACAATAACCCTTACATAGCTTTCTGTTACAAATTTTCCCCCCAACTCCCTATCCCTCCCCTAGATGGCAGGATATACACTACATGTTAATTATGTTAAAATATTGGCAAATCGAATATATGTATACATATTTCCAAAGTTATCATTGGTGTGCAAGAAAAATCTTATCTACACAAACGATATATCAGATAAAGGAAACACAATGTAAGCAAACATCAATCAAGGAGTATGAGAATGTTATGTTGTGGTCCACATTTCGCATCCCTCTCTCTGGGTGTATATGGCTTTATTCAGTGAACAATTGGAGGTGGTTTGAAACATTTCATTGTTGAAGAGAGCCATGTCCATCAGAATTAATCGTCATATAGTACTGTTGTTGCCGTGTATAATGATCTCCTGGTTCTGCTCATTTCACTCAGCATCAGTTCATGCAAGTCTCTCCAGGCCTCTCTGAAATCATCTTGCTGGTCATTTCTTACAGAACAATAATATTCCATAATATTCATATACCATAATTTATTCAGCCATTCTCCAATTGAAGGGCATCTATTCAATTTCCAGTTTCTAGCCACTACAAAAAGGGCTGCCACAAACATTCTTGCACATGTGGGGCCTTTTCCTTTCTTTATGATTTCTTTGGGATATAAGCCCAATAGAAATGCTGCTGGGTCAAAGGGTATGCACAGTTTGATAACTTTTTGAGCATAGCTCCAAATTGTTCTCAAAAGAGGTTCTTTAAGAAAGTGATAGTTGAAATATATTTTAACAAAAAGGAAGTCCTATGATGTGAGGTAAAAGAGTATACTACAGATATGTTCAATGACCAGTGCAATGGTATATATTGAGAAATGGAACATCACAGAGGAGGATCAGCATGAAGGCCAGTTTGGCCAGGTCACAATGAAGCTAGAAAGTTATGTTGTAATCAGATTTTGTAGTGCCTTAAAAGTCAAACAGAGAATTTGATTTCCACCTAGAAATGAAAGAAAGCCACTGGAATTGAGTGGGGAAATTCATAGTTCTATTAGAAATGAATTACTTTAGCAGCAGTGTATAGGAAAGATTAGAATGTGAAAGAATTGAAGCAGTTAGATGCTATAATACTCCATGCATAATGTGAATTAATCAGGCTAACCTGTTACCTGTATGAATAGAGAGACTTTATGAAGGTAGAAATGAAAAGATTTAGCTATTGATTAGATTTTTAGAGAGATGGGTGAAAAGATCAAAAATAATACTTACATTATGAATCTCAGAGACTAGAAGAAGAATTGTGCCTTTTGACACAATTAGGAAAGGTTAGAAAGAGAGAATGGTCTAGGAGGAAAGACAATAGAAGAGTTTAATATTTTTCTAGGGCATTCAATTTAGAATTTCTATTAAACAACTGGTGATGTGAAAATAAAATTCAGGGCAGAGAACTGGGTCTAATATTAAAAATTGGGAGTCATCTACATAGTATGATAGTGAAAGTAAATGGTAGTGGAAGTAGATGTGAGAAGATAAAAGGAGTGACAGGAGAGAAGAAGAGGCCAAATAGAGAAGAAAGCCCAGAAAAGAATCTTATGGAACTTGAACAATTAGGAGATATGATATGGATCATAACTTAGTAAAGGATACTGAACATGAACAGCTGTCTATGCAGGAGATGAGTCAGGAGTGAGTATTATCTTTAAACTCCAGGAAAGTTAGACTATCCAGAAGTAGATGCTAGTCAACTCTGTCAATCCCAGCAAATAGGTTCAAAACATATTAGGCCAAATAAAATTCCATCATATTAGGTCATTAAGATCATTAACAATTGATACTTTTATTTGAAGGAAGAGGATGAAAGCCAGATTGCAAAGAGTTGAGAAGAGAATAGGAAGTAAAGATAATGAGTTTAAGTTTTCGAGAATTTTTTTTCTGGCTAATAAAAAAAGGCATGATTTTGGATAATTGCTCAAGGACAGGTAGGATCTAATAAAATTTTTAATTTTATTTTTAGGATAAGGAACAGACCTGATATGTGTAAATGTAATGTATAAGGCATAAGTTTTGCTGAAGATGATGAAAATTAGAGATGGTAGAGATGATTGAAGGTTGTATTCTACTGGAAAGACAGGAAGCTATTGAACCAGGTGTTCATATGTAAGAGTTGATCTTATTAAGAAAAAGGAGCATTGTTTTATGAGAGATTGAGGGAAAAGGGATAAAAATATATACATATATTTCCTCTATTGAAATTATCCTATACCTATAAGAATATATATGTGTATATAAGAATATTTATGTGTATATAAGAATATGTGTGTGTGTATATATAAGAATATGTGTATATACACAAATATATAAGAACATAGATGTATATAGATACACACATGTAAGAATGTATATATATATATGTATACATACACACATCATTCCTTTGTTTGATTCTAGTATTTACTTCTATATGTAATCAGATTGTAAATAATTGGATTTCCTATAAATTTATTTTACTCAGTAAAATGCAGAATTTAGCTTAAACATCCAAAATATAAGCTTGCTCTTGGAACATAAATATTCTCTTTGCCATGAAACAAGGTATGAATCATCAGCTACTAGTGAAAAATATGGCATAATCTTAATGTAGAATCCAACAGGAGATAAATGACTGCTCATCACAATTGCTACCAAGAGTAGAGTACCAAATGATTCATCCATGTTACTACAAGACTTTAAAAAAGGAGTAGAATAGGCATGTTAAATCAATGAGTCAAAAGCCTTTAATCAAAAGAATCCTCCAAACTTTTAAATGTTTGCATTTGTTTTCATAGTGCTTAGTACCATGTCTGGCACTTAATCTGTGTTTAATAAATGACTTTTTGTGGATTAATCATGAGTTCCTCAAAAGCCCATGATTTAATCATCAAATGATTTCCTTCTGTTAATGTAGATTTTCACCCCTCCACTCCAAGGAGATGGTACTCAATTATTCTAGTAGATATACTTCTTCCTTGATCAAATGGTTTTCTGCTGTTACCTAGTCTGGTTATTGAATGGTAGCTATATAGCCCATCAATAGGCACAAACTCAATCAATCAAGAAGAATTTATTTAGCATCTACTATTTGACAAATATTATTCTAGGCACTTAATAAACAAAGATAAAAATACATCAGGTTCCAAGAAGCTTGCATTGTGGAGAAATATGTATATACATAAATATCTTAAAAGAATTACAATATAAAATTTTGTGGGAAAGGGCAATATATTAGACAAATCTTCATGTAAAAGATGAATAGAACTTTGAAGGAAATAAAATATTATAATAATGGAAGGTAACAAGAAATCAGATTCTAATTTTGTGTGAAATTCAAAGGTAAGGAATGGGAGACAGGAGATCCCTTTATTTGGCTTCGCCGCTTGGGGTAAATCAAATCTCCAGGTTCTAGGAATCACAGAAAATTCGTACTCAGGATATTAATACAAATAAAAACTTTATTATTATGCAAGAGGAGTGGAGAGCCTACACGCATTATATGACAATATAGGCAGACAGAGATTTGGTACCATGTATGCAAAGAAAGTCATTCAAGTGGGAAGGAGGAAGGATATATATTTAGTAGAAAAGAGCACAGTGGGAGTATATACCTCAAATTGAAGTCTAAGCAGGAAAATTTTATACCTTAAAATGATCTTGATTAAAAACAGATTATTGATGCCAGATGTGGGAGGAAAAATGTCGAATTAGAGATCAAGATGTGGTAGGAAAATCTATCCCTCCCCCAATTTATTGACACCAGGCTCAGGAAAGTGGAGTTTTCTTATTGGGACTAGATGTTGAGTGGAAAGTTTGAGTTGGCAATAAGAGACCCTCAGGCACAGATGTGGCTTGCAGGTCCAGAAGTCCTCTAAGAGTTACACCCAATCAAGAGCTATGATCATTTAAATCTTTGATACTGAGTCAGAATGAGTCAGGACACTGTGAGGAATGAGATAATAAATTGGACATCTTCTTTGATCTGTACAATTTCTCAAACATGTCCAAAACATAAAATTATAGATCAAAGATAAAGCAATCTAAGTTATTTCTATGATGTGGGACTTCCAGAATCCAAAGGAAGGTTAAATTTTCTCCCCAAATCCCAAGAACTTATGTTCTTTTACTCTTGAGCTACATAGTACAGCTCCCTTATTTCCTATGCTATCAGCTGCAAAGTTGTACTTGCAGACCCAGATATAGCACAGATTTACATTGAAAACCTCCACTGCACTGTCACCCTTTCTTTTAGTGCTGCAGAGACCCACATTTCAGATATTGAAGTTTATCAGGCCTGAACCGTCAGCATGGTCATAGTCCTTTAAGGAGTGGAAGCCTTTGGAGGCTGCAATTCCGAAGCACCAAATGCCTGGATAATTAGGCTGTGAATCGAAGTTCATTGGCCAGAGAATAGAAGAACAGATGGAGTAGGACAAGTACCAGAACAAGACAACATCAATGTGGAGATCTGTGCTATGAAGCCTAAGGAAAAGAGCATACCTTTTAGCTGGGTATAGTTTAGACTTCAAAATCCACTTTAAGCAGAGATTTAGGCTAACAAATCTTTAAATACTTATTGTGGGAGAAGGCTAAGACAATTGAGATCCAAATCCCAATGAAACCATAATAAGAGGGATGAGAGTCAGGAAATGAGTAATAAGAAAAAAAGTGATAGAGATGGGGATTTGATGGTGTTAAAAGTACCAAAGATTTCAGAGAGAAAAAAAAAACCCTAAAAGAACTTGAGCATGAATAGATAAATAAATAGGAAAAACAATAACATAAGGAAATATGACTTCTAGATCTAGTAAATGAGTTCAAGGATATATGAAAAAATACTGCAATAAAAGGAAGAAGGAAGAATGAAAAAAGTAGTGCAAGATTTGATGAGAAGGAGAATTCTGTAGAATTTGAGAGAAAATGAAACCAAACAGCCTCACCAAAGAAATAAAAGAGAGAACAATAGATTGGGAATGTAAATACAGATTTGAAGAAAAACCTAGAAGAAAAGCAAAAAGCAATAGCATTTTAAAACTTCTCATTATGCACGGAAAACACACTAAACTTGAAAACAGGAAGCTCAGAGATGATCTGAGACTCTCAAACAAAAGGATAACAGGGCAAAAAAGTCATAACACGGTACTTCTGAATATAGAAAATGAAATTCCAACTGAAAAAATGGAAGATCACCTTGTGGGGTTGTTATGGGAAACTTAAGGGTACAAATTCCAAGGCATATAGTAGTTAAATTTAGAGAAATAAAAATTTTTGCAAGTGATCAAGAGAAAAGCTTTCAAAACCAAAGAAATAGACATTAAAATATGAAAAGAAAATCTCACTAGAAAAAGAAGGAGGTAGTAGAACAATGTATTCTAAAGGATAATGGAGCTCAGGATGTAGCATAGGAAGAACTACCCTATAAATCAGACTTTAATCATATAGGACAAAATATAAATATATGTTTAATGATAGTTTGAAATATTTTTAAAAAGAAAATCAGAAATGAAGAGATTATTTGCATTTTTAACATCCCCCAAAACAGAAATGTAGGAGTAAATATGCAGAAGTCCAGGGCAATGAGAGTGTTAATAGAAAGACCAGTAAGAGATATCTTTCTAAATGTACAAAAATAGACCAGAGAGATGGAAAAAATCTGAAAGAAGTAGCAATGAAGAGAAAGACTAAGGGTATTATGGACAGAAGTTCACAACATTCTGACTATAGGTGAATATTTCTTTTATGGAACTGCATTACAATATGGGAGAATACCTAAAATGAGAGGGGGAAATAGAGGGATAGAGAAAAGTAGGAGATATACTGCATTCAAATCAAAGTCTAGGAATGAGGGGGAAAGTGACCTCATCTCTGTGATCTAAAAAAGAGAAAATCCTGCAAGTGGGTAAATAAAGAGGAGAGAAGAAAGATTGAAAAATAAGGAAAAAAGGAGGGAGCTTTTACTTTGGAGATAGAAATGGTTTAGTGGTGAATGTTCCTATGAGTAAAAAGATATAAAAAATGAAGAATGATCAATCAGGTTCTCACTTTGGATGAGGCTTGAGGGGATCTGATTCTTGAAAAGTCTACTTGTTTTGGGATGGAGTAGAAGGAGAATTAGAACCTCTGTAAGCAAGTGGTATTTGAAGGAGTGAGAAAGCATAGAGAGAGGGAGGAGATTTTTAGAAAGATGTATTAAAAAAAAAACTTTTGGAAGTAAGGGTGGGGCATCTAAGTGGGGCAGTAGATAGAGTAGCAGTCCTGAAGTCAGGAAGACTTGAGCTCAATTCTGGCCTGACACCTAACACTTCCTAACTGTGGGACTCTAGGCAACTCACTTAACTCTGAAATTTAATTTTGCCTCAGCAAAAATAAAATAAAATAAAAGTGAGGGTATAGATCAATGACGCATTGCATAATCAGAGATGTGGTGGGGGTGTGGCCCTATCATAGACCAATTCTAGGTGGCTCAGTGGATAGAACTCTGGAGCTAGAGTAAGGAAGACCTGAGTTCAAATTGGACCTCAGACACTTACTAGCTATGTAACTCTGAGCAAGTCATATAACCTCTGTCTCAGTTTTCTCATCTATGAAATATAAATAGAACCTAGTTCCAGAGTTTTGTAAGTAGCAAAAGAGATAATACTCTAAAGCACTTAGTACAATGCCTAGAACATATTAAGTACTATATCAATGTTAATTGCTACTCTTATGCTTTTTAAAATTTTCATTGTTATGGAAATGAGGCACAATTGAAAAGGAGAATCCATGAGTTGAATCAACAAGGCAGTGGCAGAAAATATATAAAGCAGATACCATCGAATAATTATCTAGGAAGTATGATTGCATGAAGAATATAGATAATTTGAAAAAAAAAGAGAGAAACTAGACATTTAAAGAAGTTGAATCAGAGAAGAAAGGTCAAGAGTAAAAAAAATGAGAAGGCAGAAAAAGAATGAGAGAAATTCTTTTTTCAAAAGGATACAAAAATAAAAAAAAATAAGGAACAAAATTGGCAATGACAAAGCAAACCTATAATTCTTTGCAGATATTATTATATATTTGGAAAACACTAGGGAATCAACTAACAAAACTACTTGAAACAATTAGCACCTTTAGTAGAATTACAGGATATAAAATAAACACCCATAAATCATCAGCACTTCTATATACTACCAATAAAATCCAGCAGAAAGAGTTAGAAGGAGAAATTCCAATTAAAATAAATGCAATAAATATAAAATACTTGGGTATCTATTTGCCAAGACAAACCCAAGAACTATATGAAAAAATTATATATTAAAAATACTTTTCACACAAATAAAAACAGAGTAGACTATTGCAAAAATGTTACTTGATCACAGACAGGCTGAAATAATATAATAAAAATGTCACTTTTATCTAAATTAATTTACTTATTTAGTGCCATAATAAATGAACTGCCAAAGAATTATTTTATAAAGTTAGAAAAATAAAATTTAAAAGCATCTGAAAGAACAAAAGGTCAAGAATATAGAATAAATGGGGGGGAATGGGAAGAAAAAATGGTATGCTTATATGATATCTCAAAATATTTTCAAACAGTAATCATGAAAATAATCTGGTATTGTCTAAAAAAGGTGCAGTTAGATAGCACAATAGAAGAAGTATTTGATTTGGAGTCATGAAGACTCAGCTTCCTGAGTTCAAATCTAGCTTCAAACATTTATGAGCTATATGTCTCTGAGCAAATCATTTGACCCTATATGTCTTAGTTTTCTTATCTTAAAAACTGAAGAAGAAAAAGTCAAATCACTCCAATATCTTCTGCAAGAAAACCTCAAATGGTTAGATTTGATTGATATGAGTGTATAACAATTAGGTAAGAAATAAAAGTGTGGATTAGTGAAATAAATTAGGTATTCAAAACAAAGCAGAAATGATTTACAATAATCTAGAATCTGATAAACCAAAGATTCAGTCAAGCCCTTGAAGTAAGGATTCACCATTTAGTGAGAATTACTGGGACAACTGGAAAATTAGGCATGGACCAATTTCTCACACCATATACTGATATAAGGTCAGAATGGATAAATGATATAGATATAAAGGAAGATATAATAATTAGGAGAGCATAACATATGTGACTGTCAGATTGGAGGATAAGTGATGAATTTGTCATATGGGATAATTCTCTAGGCACACTAGGGGGAGCAATTCGTTGAAGACTCTTGTGATGTAAGAAACAATATATTGATAAGAACTAATTTTTTAAAAAATGGATACGCATCGTAGAAAAGTACAAGCTGTCTGTCATTGCTTATATATTTTATAGACATTAGGACCATTTAACCTAAGATTCTCTATATTGGACTCCTATCATTTTAACTATAATATCAAGCAATATATATCATCAACTCTAATTACCACAAGATGATGATAATGATAATGTAACATTTTCTCAAACTACTTCATAGCACATTCATATTAACTGCTCAGTTTCTAGAAGGAGTCTTCTATTTCTTCCTTTTTTCTCTATTGATTAATCATTGATAACAGTTAGCCAGACAATCTTAATTATTTTTTAGAAATGTTATTTACTGAGGTAGCTTTTAGAGCAGGGGCAATTAATATAAAACATTCCATGAAAAAGTCAAGGATGAGGGTCAGCAAACTATGGTTGACAGGCCAAATCCTGAGTATTTTCCATTTTTGTATATTCTGCAAACTAAATTTTAAAAAATTAAAATACAATTTTTTTAACATGTAGCTATATAAAAATAGGCAGCAGGCTGTTTTTACGCTATTAGCTACAGTTTTCTAGCATTACTATTCTAAGACATGTTAAAAATTTCTAACATTCATTTTTGAAAATATTGAATAAAATAATTCCTATTGATAATTCTTTCTTACATCACAGATAGGTAAAAGTAGTCCTCAAGTCACAGGTTTTAGAAATCCTTTTTATCTGCTTTTGGGAAAGGCTTTTTCATTGAAAATCTCCTTCGGTTTTGGGTTCTTGTGGAATCTTAAAGGTGATTTTTCCTCAGTATATCTTAAGTTTCTATTTATCTCTTGGTGTGATATAGTCAGTTTTTCCAGGAACTTTACTAGCATGCTAAGTGCCATTTTTAAACTTTCAAGTTTGTCAGGTCCTCTTCTTATCAGAGGCAGGAAAGACACTAGGAATTTCTCCTTTCCATTGAACTGGATTTTGAAGATAGTCTGTTATCTTCACTAATCTGCCAGACACTAAAACACAGGATTTTATACTCATTTACTTTTTATTCAACACTGACAAATTGTTAAAGAATCTCCTCAGCCAATCTCAATAGACCTCATGACCATCACCATCCTGTCTCATCTGATGATGTTCATTCCTTTCAAATTAATCAAATAAAGTCAATGGCAAACCTGGGTTCAATGGAACCAAAGACCCTTCCAGAATAATTATGGTGTTAAACCACAAAATGAAAAAAAAAACATTTTTTGGCTATGCCAGTGTGGGATTTAATATTGCTTAATTATGCATACTTGTTGTGAGGGATATTTTCAGTTGTTCCATTGGGAGAGAAAATAAAAGCTTGTTAATTTGAAAATAATAGAACTAAATTAAAATAAAAGCACAATTGATCATGAACTTATCAGACAATTTTATGTCTTAAAAATTCTATGGATATGTCTATTCTTACTTATATGTACTTCATACCTTTGATCAATTGAAATGGGAATTTCTGGTCTTCGGTAATTATTGAAGGGGGATATAGAACCATCACCTTACTACAAAGATAGCAATAATAAATAACACTTATATATGTACTTTAGGGCAGCTAAGTGATATAGTGAATAGAGGGGATCACTGCCTCAGTCAGAGCTAAGAAGAATGAGGAAAAGATCACTGATAGTCAAATGTTATTCCCAGTTCTCAGCTCTGTGAGGCCAGGGCTGTTCATCTTTCAAAGTTTCCACTGTGGAATTGCTCTGCTATTTGGTCCGTGGGCCTCACAGTAGCTTACTGTGCCCACTGGAATCTGTGAATGGTCTTGGTGAAACACAATCTTTGGAGCCTGAAGCCCTTGGAGCAAATAGGTCAGTGCGGAATAATGGAAACCCCACCCCAAATACACTTTCAGATCCAGCAAACATGACCACATGCTCCTTGACCCGGAGAAGCCAGTGAAACTACCCTCCAAATTTCAGCCTATTCAGCTGCTAATAGAGGGTGCCAATACCAGGACAACTTGTCTGCTGTCTGACTGGGGTACCTTTTCCAGTCCTTCTTTTGTCAAACATCCTAGGATCCTCCAGTACCTGAATATCAGAATTGTAAGAGGAAAAATACAGAACTGTTCACCAAAGAGCCATCTCTCCAGGCATGGTCTGTGCTGGGGACCTGAAATATGGGAAGACTCCGGCCAGGATTCTCTGAAGGTTTATTGGGGTTCAATGAAGCCCTGCAAGGCCTTGTGTTTTTGGGCATAGAACACTGCGCCCTGGCAAAGTTTCCTGGTGGTTATACCAGCTTGTACTATTACTGGACCTAGAATCTAAATGAAATACAGAAACATTGACAAATCCCCCTCTCCATATCCCCAGGAAGATTGCCCAGTCCAGGTGTCCCCATTCTTGCCTTCAGGTTCAGGTGGTCTGAAATTACAACCCATACCCTTCAAAGGAAATTAGTTCACAATCTTTCTGATCAACCTAATTGACCAGCCCCCTACCAAAGACAGGAATCAGGCCTACGGACTTTCCAACCATGGATCTCTGAAGTACCGGGCTTTCTAGTTTTATCTTTAATCTGAATTTAGATGCATAGAAAGGGAATCAAAAAGATTTGGAGATGGAAAGGATTTTTAGACTCTGAAATAGAATACCTGGAAGAACCTTTTATAAAGATCTTATACTAAAATTTTTACAAATGGGGAAAGTAGGATTTAAAGTGACCCATCTCACCCAATGTCTCATAGGACTTAACAGAATTTCATTCAAAATTAGTGTTCTTGATGCTAAGGAAAATGAGCAGAACTGGGAGGTCATTGTACATGGCAATAGCAACATTATACAATGATCAATTCTGATGGATGTGCCTTTTTTCAACAATAAGATGCTTCAGCACAGTTCCAGTGGTTTTGTGATGAAGAGAGCCATCTGCACCTAGAGAAGACTGTGGGAACTGAGTGTGCACCACAACATAGCATTTTCACTCTTTTTGTTGTTGTTTGCTTGCATTTTTTTCTTTCTTATTTTTTTCCTTTTTAATCCGATTTTTCTTGTGCAGCATAATAATTGTGGAAAAATGTTTGGAAGAATTGCACATGTTTAACATATTTTGGATTACTTGACATCTAGGGGACAGGGTGAAGTGAAGGGAAGGAAAAAAAAATTTGGAACACAACATTTTGCAAAGATAAATGTTGAAAATTATCCATGCATATATTTTGAAAATAAAAAGCTTCAATAAAAAAGACCAGTGTTCTCTTCCTAATCTGGGATGTAATATATTCCCAACCTCCCAGGTACCCTTTCATGAACCCACTGCCTTGCTCAGTACTACAGAGTAATAGGTAACTGAGTTAGTCCTTCTCGGTCACCCCTCACGCAAAAGTCTAAGATTGATAAAACCTGCAGGACTTTCTCTTTGGGGAACAATAGCAACAATGATAACATCTCCCCAATGCAAGTCAATTTGTAACAAATCTTTGGTCTGGTAGGAAGTATGGCCCTGATTCCAAGACCTATTCTTTTCCCATCACATAGCATAAGCTCCTTCAGTCTTCTTTACTTACTAAAAAAGAATTTCCTATTCAACACTCAGTGTGTGTAGTATTACTTAACTATCTTATAAATATTTTACAAATTTTGAGAGCTTCTAAATTAAAATACTGATTAAAGAAATTAACAATCCAAGTAATTGAAGAATAGTGTAGCCATGACTTTAATTTTATTTTCTGTAAGCACTAGATGCAAGTTCTCTTCTATTTAAGCATTAAGTAAAAATGTTAATTTGCGGTGGTAGAGACAGGTTCTTATGTAAGATTACAACCCCTTGATGTAAGAGGAAGAGTTTTACAGTTTCAAAAAACTCTAGGGTACCTAATTATCACATCTTTCTATTCATTTAAGTTAGAAATACAGATTCCCACAACTATTTCATTAGTAAGAGACAAAGTAGGCTGTAGAATAAATTCACTTGATGAAATATCCATTTTAATTTTTATTATATAACAAAATCTTTCAATGTCTTATAACCAACATTAACAATTTGTACTGAATTTATGAGTCAATTTAAAAACAGGTTAAGTGAAAATATCAGGTTTGGGTTCCCCTCACTCCATCCATGAGCAGCTAAGTGATATAGTGGATAGAGTGCCAGGCTTGGAATCAGGTACAACTCAGTTCAAATCTAACTTCAGACTAAAAGTCATGTGATCTTGGGCAAGTCACTTAACCCTGTTTGCCTCAGTTTATTCATCTATAAAATGATCTAGAGAAAGAAATGGCAAATCTCTCTAGCATCTTTGCCAATCTCAAGTGCAGTCACAGGGTGAGACACGATTAAAACAAATGAACAACAGCAACAACATCAACCATTACCCCCACTCTTTGGAAATAAGTGACTGTTTTCTCCAAGTCCTGGCTATAGTAATTGTTTTCACTATACCTGAAGGATACCTTTGAGTCTGAAAACCTACACATTTCAACATGAAGTTTAGATGTGAAATCTTTGAATGAAAATTCTCTATTTGTAAGGCTCTAACTTCCAACTTCCAAATTCCGATCCTCAGAAATAACCAACGTTTTTCAAAGATGGTATTTCTACCCAATGAGAGAGAAAGAAAAAAAAGAATTCCCACAATTTTGTTCAGTTACAAAATCTAAGTCTTTACATGATGGTACTGAGCCCCAAACACATCAATTTTCACATGTTCAGCTTGCAAAATGGAGTTCTGACACCTTACTAAACCCTACCTCACAGTGAACATTCTTTTCACTTGGTATTTCTAAGAAAACTCTAAGTGAGAAATAATACTTTTCTTATTCTTTTTGTCACACAGAAAAATACAGTTCTCTTCACCAAGTACATTCTTATTCCTTGCCTTCCCCACTTTCAAAATGTTGTCCCTAATTTTTCTTCTTTCTGCACTTTTTCACCATAGTCAAACCTTTTAAAATGTATGAATTAACTTTGGGATATATGTTTAACATAAAGCTAAGATAAACCCAGGATAAAATGGCCACCTTCAGAAAAATGCCATTATGGAATCTTCTGCTTTAAGGATTTTTCCATTTATAGATAAATTGGTCTATTTGAGGAAACCTAAAATTATGATTTTGCTTTTCCATAAAACTATTTAATTCTGTTGGTACCAGGCTAACCTGTAAAGATAGTATCTTACCTCTACCTTTAATTTCTTCAATTCTTGTTTAATTCTTCTTACTTTATTATTATTATTATTATTATTTGTAACACAGCATTTATATTCTGTGCTCTATAACTTTCCTGATATTGAACTTGTAGAATTTGCAAATGCCAAGGTAACCAAGACATTCTCCCTGCTTCCAGTCCATCTCATTTTGTTTTCTATTGCCCTGATTTCTTTAATATTCGATGCATGGAGTTCCATATTAATTGGTTCAGGTAGTAAAATAATACAACATAGAATTGTAAGATAAATGATTATATTATCCTGTTTCCTTTCTCTTAAATATGAAGATGAAAGGGACAATTACAATTTGTAATGATGATTTTGCACTGAAAATCCACAATTCTTTCCCATTGCCTCTCATATACCCAGAAAACAAAATTCAATTCCATTCAATAAACATTTATCAAGCACTTACTATGTTCAAAACATCATATTAAGCAGTGAAGATAAAAAGATGCAAAAGACAAATTCTGTCCTCAAGACAATCTAATCCAGGATACAACATGTGAACAAATACATATTAGAGCAAGCTGTGTGTGTGTGTGTGTATGTGTGTGTGTGTGTGTGTGTGTGTGTGTGTACGAACAAACTATTAAGTGAGGGAAAATTCTGGAATTAAGAGCTATTAGGAAAGATTTCATGAAGAAAGTGGAATTTTTGATGCGACAAAAGAAGCCAAGGATGTCAGTAGTTAGAACAGAGGAGAGTGACTGTTATAGACATGAAGGACAGCCAAAGAAAATGCCTGGAGCTGAGATGCAATATTTTGTTTCTGTAGCAACCAGAAAACTATATAACTGGATTAAAGAATATATCTTAGTCAGTAAAGTGTAAAAATACAGGAAAGGCAAGAGGTTCTAGTTTATGAAAGGCTTTGAATTCCAAACAAAATGTTATATTTGATCCTACAGGATCAATAAGAAGCTACTGAAGTTTGAGTGTGAGACTGTGGGTGTGAGTGTGTGAGTATGTGTGTGTGTGAGAGAGAGAGACAGAGAGACAGAGAGAGATGAGACAGAGACATAGACACAGTGAAACAAACAGAGAGACAGAGAAAGAGAAAGAGAGACACAAAGAGACAGAGACAGAGAGAGACAGAGACAGAGGCAGATGAGACAGATGAGACAGACATACATTTTGGGAAAATCACTTTAGTGGCTGAATGGAAAAGAATTGAAGTGAGCAATGATTTGAGGCAGATACACTCATCAGCAGGCTATTACAATAAGCAAAGCATGATTGTACTGCACTGAAGAGGTGATAGGGTCAGAGGAGAAAAGGAGAGAAATTGGAGAACTGTGGAAGGAAATCAATATTCAAATCTTTTTGTTTGTTTCTTCCTTCTTTTCTTCTTAAAGTGTAGAACTTTAGAGTTTGACCTCCATTTTTTAATGTGAATGGGAATCCTTGCTCCAACATCCTTAATATATTTCCAACTATCTTTAACTTAAAGACTTGAAGAGAAGGTGAGAAATGATTCATTCCATTATTTAGACAATTGTGGTTGTCATGAACTTTTTTTTTTCATATACCACAATTTATTTATTTATTTTTTTTAATAATTTCCTTAAACTATGAATTTATTAACTTAATTTTCTGCATAGTTTAACATTTTTTTTAATTTTTATTTTATTTGCATAACATATGTGTGGGTAATTCTTCTACAATAACCCATACATAGCTTTCTGTTACAAATTTTTCCCCCCAACTCCCCACCCCTCCCCTAGATGGCAGGATATCCACTACATGTTAATTATGTTAAAATATTGGCAAATCGAATATATGTATATATATTTCCAAACTTATCATTGGTGTGCAAGAAAAATCTTATCTACACGAACGATATATCAGATAAAGGAAACACAATGTAAGCAAACATCAATCAAGGAGTATGAGAATGTTATGTTGTGCTCCACATTTTGCATCCCTCTCTCTGGGTGTATATGGCTTTCTTCAGTGAACAATTG